>ML277935.1:0-107894 GCA_005239495.1 Nicotiana undulata
TGATAGGTTAATTCCCTGTGGGATTCGACTCTGGGCATAATACCCCGGATTATATTTGCAACGACCGCTTAATCTTTTATTAGACACAGTTGAGCGTGATCAAATTTTGGCGACATTGCCGAGGAATTAACGGTATTATCAATTGTAGTTGGAAGAAATACAAAAATTCTTAGTGTAGTCAATTTTCTTCACTTTCAATCTACACATTGAAATTTTGACGTGTAGTTGTAGGTGTACATATTGCTAGGTTTCAAGTTTGAATTATTTTTCCAGTATTTGATTTTTATTTTCTTTATTATAGTTTTATTTGTTAATTTGAAAAAAATATGGCATCATGAAATTATGAGAATGGGGATGTTGGTAATTCTACTTTTGATCCTCGTTATGCATACTGTAGAGGAAACCACCCAGGACAAAATTATCAAAATATTCTCGAGAGCGAGTTATGTGCACCAACTCAATCTTATGTGTGGAATGTGTGTGATATGTGTGGTGGTCAAGATGGTCACATTCATGGTTGTGCTTATATTTCTTATCTCCCCCCAACCCCTTACTTTGATGGTTCTTCTTTTTCTTGTGAAGTTAATAGGAACAAAGAACTCAGGTATGAGGATCTGAAAGAGATCGAGGATACCCTAAAGTGTCTTATGGAATAATATGATAAAATATAGTTGCAGATAGAAAGGCAAGAGGAAACCACTCACATTGAACCTTGTAAAGTGCAACAAGCTTACATTGTGGATAATAGCCAATAAGAGCATGAATTGGCTGCAGAAATTGCCATTATAATTGAAGATTTAAAAAAATACGAGGAAATGCTAGAGGAGGAGGAGGTCAGAGTAGAACACCAACAATCAATCGAACTAGATTTTGAGGATGCCGGTGTCGTAGAGGAGATACTAGAGTCAACCAAGGATATTGAGGCTACATATTTAGTTGACTCTAGTGTCATTAGTGTTGAGGATATTGACAATCCCAATGTTTATGTAGTTGAGCGCATTGGTCCACACTCCAAGTGCTTTTCCACATTGTGTTTGGATGATGATATGGAAATAGAATCGTCCGAGCCACTTGATGAGTCAAGGAGTAAGGAACAAGATGCCAACATTCTGGAATTCTTCATGCCAGAAAGTTGGGAATACACATCTCATCCAAAGGCCAAGGAGTGCAGAATACTACATTATTTTCTTGGGCTAGTTAGATTCGTTCCACCGCCCCAAGAGCATAATCATAAGCTTGACGCAAACCTTGGGGTCCAATACATAAGTTCAAAGTGGAGGCAGAAAGTGATTCACGTCGTGCCGCGACGTTAAATCAAGCGCTTGCTGGGAGGCAACCCATATTTACTGCTGTCTTTTATTATTTTTGTAGTGTCAAATTTTGATTTTCTAGGAGCATGGAAAGCAAATTTATTGGAAGGATGCAACAGCAAACCATTGGTTGGAACTAAGTGTGAGGTACCCGCACGAAGGACCAGGCCTGGGAGAAGTCTGAGTACCCCATGAGATGCTAGTGCTTCGGCCTTTGGCCTACCAGGGAGTTTCTTTTACCCTCTTGTATGTATGGGTGTGCATTGGGGACAATGCACAATTTTAAGTGTGGGGTCAGGAGATTGTCTGTGTGACTTTCTATGCTATTTTAGTTGTGTCAGTTTAATGGAATAATATTTTTACACAAATAGAAAATATTGGACTTTTCCTGACGATGGATCTATTAGACAATTTTTCCTGAGGGATTTAAGTCTAAAAAAAAAGATTTTCTTTTGTTAGGTAGTGTAGAAATTCCTCCTTGGTTTTTCTTTGTACCGCGGTTCTTTTCCAAGGGTTTTGTTTGAACCGGGTGTAGTTAGTTTTTTTAGGAAGAGGATCCATTGTGTTGTGTTTTGAATTGAAGCAATATCTCTTGACTTTGTTATGCCTTGAGAATAGCGAGTACTTTGGTTGTGACGCTTAGACTCAGGTTTTGACTCTTGTATAAGTACCTTAAATTGTATGATTTTAAATTTGCTTAACTGCTTTGACTAGAGTGTCTATGAATCCAATCTTGAGTGAGTTATGTGCCATGTGTGTGTGAGGTTTGAGTGTTATTGTGTGCATTGCATTTGATGCCTAGAACTTGCCCCGTGTGTTTGTAAAGCGAAATAGTAGTTTAGTTCAGTCTTGGAAGTGATATATGCGTTTCTTTGTTGAGCCAGTATGTATATTTTACCCGCCTAATTGTTACGTATCGTAGTTAACCCCTTTGAGCCTGTAATCCTATTTCTTTGGCAACCACATTACAAGCCTTACCCAATTATTTGAATGGACTATCTATTTGAACCTTTTAACGTCTCATAAGCACTTGAATTGTTATGAACTATGTAAAAGTTAGAGTGTGGGTTGGTTGGTTTGACTTTTAAGTGGAACTAATGAAATAAGGAGAAAAGTGCACTGTTTTGAAAAAGTAAGAGTCACTTGAAAAAAAAAAAGGAGGAAAAAATAGTTGTATTGTTGTGGGAAAAAAATATCTATAGCCTTGATAAGTGGTGACTCTTGATGTAATTGTGCTTAAGGAAGTATGGGGTAAAATACATTAATGTGAAGGCGGAGTTTTATTTGACATAAGTATGGGGTTTGAATGTTAAAGTATATGTATTAAAGTGCTTAGGGAGGTGTAGTCACTCTTATATCTAAATATATCCTNAGTGAATAATGCGTGGTACTTGTGTGTCAAATCTTGAGGTGAAGATGTTACGCTTTAGTGCTTAGTCTATTTTAAATATTCTTGGTATGATGAGTCAAGAGAATTTCTTAAAAAGGTCGTGTCTATATAAAGTGTAGTTTGATTGCTCGAGGACGAGCAATGGTTTAAGTGTGTGGTGTAATGCAGGGGAAAGTCTCAGGTCTCGGCCCGCAGTCCCAATGTATGCGATGCAATGCAAGGGAAAGTCTCAGGTATAAGCCCGTAGTCCCGATGTATGCGATGAAATACATGGGGAAAGTCTCAGGTCTAAGCCCGCAGTCCCGATGTATGCGATGCAATGCAAGGGAAAGTCTCAGGTCTAAGCCCGCAGTCCCAATGCAACTACTCAATACAATGCAAGGGGAAAGTCTCAAGTCTAAGCCCGCAGTCCCAATGCAACTACTCAATGCAATGCAAGGGGAAAGTCTCATGTCTAAGCCCACAGTCCCAATGCAACTACTCAATGCAATGCAAGGGGAAAGTCTCAGGTCTAAGCCCGCATTCCCAATGCAACTACTCAATGCACTGCAAGGTATATATATTAATTATAACGTAATTCAAAGCTTTTGAGAAAGACAGTTGGAAATCATGAGGTAAAATACTTGACCAATTCTAAATAGTATCAACGAGTGGAAAGTAAAATCGCTTGTCATAAAGAAATCTTAAGTGTTTACTCAGCCCAAATCAATAACCATAATAATAGGATTGAAGATGAGACCTGTCGTAGAAGAAATATGGAATTCAATGAAAATATCCCATGCACGCGCTCATCACCCCATGTACACGGGGTTTGTATAGTCAAAATCAGTTAAAATGCCTAAGGGAAAATTCCCCAACACAGAGTTAGGCAAGCCACTTACCTCGACTGTGCAAATCAACCGATAATCACGCTCTTGCCACGAGTATCCAACTCCGGGTGGCCCAGATCTATTCAATTCGATTGCATAATGTAAATATCATTTCAAGAATTCAAACTAACTAATTAATTAAGAACTAATACGCGAAATTAGAAAAATTTGACCAAAACGCCCCTCGGGCCCACGTCTCGGAATGGGATAAAATTTACATTTTCCGAATCCTTATTCACTCACGAGTCTTCCCATATAAAAATCTCTCAGATCGAGGTCAAATACTTAATCAAAAATCCAAAGTTTGGTCTAAGAAGTTTCTTCCAATTTCCCCAAATTTTAACTCAAAAATCTTGAATTTAAGGGTGAAAATTAAGATTAGAATCATGGAAATTAACCTATGATGGTTAGAAATTACTAACCTCGAATACCCAAGTGAAAATCTCCTCAGAAATCGCCTCTCCCGAGCTCCCACAATTCAAAATGGTGAAATAACATAAACCCTCGGATTTTTGGAATAAACACACAGGGATCTCGCACCTGCGGTCTCCATCACCGTACCTGCGGTATCGCACCTGCGGAGAAAGCATCGCAGGTGCGAGTTTTCACTTAAGTCCACAAGGATCGCACCTGCGGTCGATTGGTCGCGCCTGTTCCCGCAGGCTATTCTTTAGATCGTTCCACTCGTTTAAAAATACTCATACAGTCTTCTTATTCTCTGAACAATCGAAATTTCGTACTTCTGTCGGATCCTCCCTATCTCCTGATCGAGCTTGTGCGGTTTCGCGCCTGCGACCATCCCCTTCGCACCTGCGGGAAAACCTTCGTAGGTGCGAAACACAAGAAGAAGTCTGGTTTAGCAGTTGCTAAGTTCCCAAATCCTTCCGTTAAACATAAGAAACAACCGCGAGGGCCTTGGAACCTCAACCAAAACCACCAATTTATCCCAATACCCTATCCAAACTTGGTCGATCCTTAAAAACACATCCCACAACATCAAAATATTCAATTATGCATAGATTCAAGCCTAAGAACTTAGGAATTTCCAAGAATTCACATTCGACGCCGAACCATGCCTAAACTCGTCCGAATGACTTCAAATTTTGCACACAGGTCATAAATGACATTCCGAACCTGCTGGTCCTTTCGGAATTCCATTCCGACTTCGATATCAAAATATCACCTATCAGTCGAAATCGCCAAAATTTTAACTTTCGCCAATTCGAGCCTAAATCTACATCCGACCTCAAAAACACACTCCGAACACGCTCCCAACCCTAAGATCACCCAACGAAGCTAACGGAGTCGACGGATTTCCATTTCGGATCCGTCTTCACACAGCTCTAGCTACGGTCCAATTTGTAAGGGTAAGTCTCGCCTTAAAGGACTATATGTCAAAAATCACTCCAATATTCATCACCCAACGTTCCAACAAGTTTCATTAACATAATAAGACATAGGAGAAGAAGTTATCAGGGGATCGGGGCGCTAACTCTCAAAACGACCGACCAGGTCGTTACATTCTCCCCCTATTAAGAAAATCGTTCGTCCTCGAACAAGTATAGAAACATACTTGAAGTTGTGAATAGGTGAGGGTACTGACTCCGCATGTCCTGCTCGGTCTGCCAAGTCGCCTCCTCGATTGGATGACCCCTCCACTGTACCCTGACTGAAGCAATATCCTTCGACCTGAGCTTTCTGACCTGCCTGTCCAAAATGGCCACAGGCTCGTCAACATAGGATAAATCCTTATCCAACTAAACTGAGCTGAAATCCAAACACATGAGTCGCATCACTGTGATTCTTCTGGAGCATGGAAACGTGGAATACCGATGAACACCTGCTAGGTTGGGAGGCAAGGCCAACTCATAAGCAACCTCCCCAACCGGCCGTAGCACCTCAAAAGGGCCAATAAACCTCGGACTCAGCTTACCCATCTTCCCAAATCTCATGATGCCCTTCATAGGCGATACCCGAAGCAACACTCGATCACCAGCCATGAATGATAAATCACGAACCCTCCGGTCTGCATAACTCTTCTTCCTGGACTGAGTTGTGCGAAGCCTATCGTGAATCACTCTCACCTTGACCAAGGCATCCTGGACCAAATCCGTACCCAACAATCGGGCCTCGCCCGGCTCAAACCATCCTACTGGAGACCCACACCGCCTACCATATAAGGCCTCAAACGGTGCCATATGAATGCTGGACGGGTAGCTGTTATTATAAGCAAACTCTACAAGAGGCAAGTACTGATCCCATGATCCTCCAAAATCCATCTCACAAGCACGGATCATATCCTCCAGAATCTGAATCGTGCGCTCGGACTGTCTGTCCGTCTAAGGGTGGAATTCTGTACTGAGATCAATCTGGGTACCCAACTCACTATGTAAGGCTCTCCAAAAATGCGAGGTGAACGGAGGACCTCGGTCTGAAATAATGATACCGACACACCGTGCAACCAGACTATCTCCCGCACGTATATCTGGGCCAACCTCTCAGGAGAATAGGAAGTCAATACTAGAATGAAATGGCCTGACTTGGTCAATCGGTCCACAATCACCCAAATAGCATCATTCTTCCTCAAAGTCCGAGGAAGTCCAACCACAAAATCCATGGTGATCCGCTCCCACTCCCACTTTGGAAGCCTCATCTGCTGAAGTAATCCTCCCGGTCTCTGATGCTCACACTTGACCTGCTGACAATTGAGGCATCTGTCTACGAACTCCACTATATCCTTTTTCATCCTCCTCCACCAATAGTGTTGTCTCAGGTCCTGATACATCTTCGAGGTACCGGGATGAATAGAGTACCGCGAGCTATGAGCCTCCTCAAGAATGAACTCCCGAAGTCCATCTACATCAGGCACACAAATACGGTCCTGCAGTTACAAACACCATCATCATCTATGGTCATATCTCTGACACCATCCCGTTGAACTCTATCCCGAAGAGCCCAAAGGTCGGGATCATCATACTGGCGCTCCCAAATGCGGTCATAAAGGGAAGATCGAGCAACAACACACGCAAATACCCAGTGAGGCTCAGAAAGTTCTAACCTCACGAACTGACTGGCTAAGGACCGAACATCAAAGGCTAAGGTCCTCTCAACTGCACGAAGATATGCCAAGCTACCCAAACTCTCCGCCCGGCGACTCAGGGCGTTGGCCACCACATTGGCTTTTCCCGGATGGTATAATATAGTGATGTCATAATCCTTGAGTAACTCCAGCCACCTCCTCTGATGCAAATTGAGGTCCTTCTGCCTGAAAATGTGCTGCAAACTCCGGTGATCCGTATATATCTCACAAGGAACACCGTATATATAATGACGCCATATCTTCAGGGCATGAACAATCGCTTCCAACTCAAGATCGTGAACTGGGTAATGTTTCTCATGTACTTTCAACTGTCTGGATGCATAGGCAATCACTCTACCGTCTTGCATCAACACCGCTCCCAAACCAATCCTCGAAGCATCACAATAGACTGTATAGGACCCCGAACCGGTAGGCAGTACTAGCAATGGAGCTGTAGTCAAGGCTGTCTTGAGCT
This sequence comes from Nicotiana undulata, assembly GCA_005239495.1. Lineage (NCBI taxonomy): Eukaryota > Viridiplantae > Streptophyta > Magnoliopsida > Solanales > Solanaceae > Nicotiana > Nicotiana undulata. The sequence continues at coordinate 7,124 of ML277935.1, forward strand.
TCTGAAAGATCTCCTCACACTCCTCGGTCCAAATAAAAGGTGCACCCTTCTGGGTCAATCTAGTCATGGGTGCTGAAATGGATGAAAATCCCTCCACGAAACGGCGATAATACCCAGCCAAACCAAGGAAACTGCGGATCTTAGTAGCTGAAGACAGTCTGGGCCAACTCCACACTGCCTCCACTTTCTTCGGATCTACCTTGATCCCATCCGAAGATACCACATGGCCTAAGAATGCCACCGAATCAAGCCAAAATTCACACTTAGAGTATTTGGCATACAACTTCTTCTCTCTCAAGGTCTGGAGTACGGTCCTCAAGTGCTGCTCATGGTCCTCCCGGGACCGAGAATATACCAAAGTCATCAATGAATACCATAACGAAGGTATCAAGATAAGGCCGAAATACTTTGTGCGTCAGGTGCATAAAAGTTGTTGGGGTATTGGTCAGCCCGAATGACATAACCAGGAACTCGTAGTGACCATATCTAGTCCTGAAAGCAGTCTTCGGGATATCCGACTCCCGAATCTTCAATTAATGGTAGCCCGAATGAAGATAAATCTTGGAGAATACCCTGACACCCTGTAATTGGTCAAACATATCATCAATACGAGGCAATGGGTACCTGTTCTTCACTGTCACCTTATTAAACTGTCTGTAATCAATGCACATCCGCATCGTCCCATCCTTCTTTTTCACAAATAGCACCGGAGCACCCCAAGGTGATACACTGGGCCTGATGAACCCTTTATCAAGCAATTCATGTAACTGTTCTTTCAACTCCTTCAACTCAGGAGGAGCCATGCGATAGGGAGGGATGGAGATAGGCTAAGTGTCTGGCAATAAGTCAATGCTGAAGTCAATGTCTCTGTCGGGCGGCATACCCGGAAGGTCAGCTGGAAAAACATCGGGATAGTCCCTCACAACTGGGACTGAATCAACTGTAGGGGTCTCAGCACTAATGTCCCTCACATAGGCCAAATAAGCATCACACCCCTTTGCAACCATCCGTTGATCCTTAAGAAAAGAAATGACCCGGCGAGGAGTATACTCTAGTGAACCCCTCCACTCTAACCTCTGAAATCCTGGCATAGCCAGCATCACGGTCTTAGCGTGACAGTCAAGAATAACATAATGGGGAGATAGCCAATCCATACCCAAGATAACGTCAAAATCTACCATGCTAAGTAATAATAAATCATCCTTGGTCTCCAGACCACTGATAACAATCAAACATGACCAATATACACGGTCCACGACAAGGGAATGTCCCACAGGAGTAGAAACATATACGGGGGAACTCAAAGAATCCCGAGATATCCCAAAATGTGGAGCAAAGTAAGAAGACACGTATGAATATGTGGAACCTGGATCAAATAATACCGATGAATCCCGATGATAAACGGGGACAATACCTGTGATAACCGAGTCTGAAGCAATGGCCTCAGATCGAGCTGGAAGGGCATAGTATCTGGCTTGACCTCCCCCTCTAGGACGACCTCTTCCTCCCCGACCTCCACCTCGAGCTGCCTGAGATGGTGGGGTAGCGGCTGGGGCTGGAGGAATAGCTGTGGGACCTGGTAGAAGGCGTGGAACATGATAAGTAACCCTGGGGAAATCCTTGATCATATGCCTAGGGTCACCACATCCAAAACAACCCCTCTGAGGACGCGGTGGCTGCTGCTGACTCTGAACTGGTCTGCTGGACTGGCCAGTGATAGAACCTCGAGCTGAAGGCACCTGAGATATCGGTGGTGCATAATAAGGCTCCCGAGGAATAGGAGGAGTTGGGATACCGTTGGTTGCTAGAAGGGCTGAATGAATGGGGCGGCTCACAAAACCCCTACCATGGCGTGCTGCAGGTGCACGAACTCCTGAAAAATGACCTGTCTCTCAAGACCTCTTGGCCTCTCTCTCCTCCCTGTCCCGGGCCAACATACTCTCAATCCTCCTAGCAATGCTCACAGCGTGCTGGTAAGTAATGTATGTCTCCAGCTCTCTGGCCATGCTAGTACGAATGCTGGGATGGAGCCCCTCAATAAAACAACGAACTCTCTCTCTGACAGTAGAAACCAAAGCTGGTACATGTCGTGCCAAGTCACTGAACCGGACCGCATACTCTGACACGGTCATAGTACCCTGGCATAGCTGCTCAAACTCCGCACGCCAAGCATCCCTGAGACTCTGAGGAACAAACTCAAGCAAAACATCTCTAAAAACTGAGCCCAAGTAAGTGAGGCCGCCTCGTCTGGACTACTAAGCTCAAATGCACGCCACCGCTGATAGGTTGCTCCTCTCAACTGAAAAGTAGTGAAAGAGACCCCACTCGTCTCTACAATACCCATGGTACGAAGGATGCGATGACACTCCTCCAGAAAACCCAGAGCGTTATCTGAAGCCAATCCGCTGAAATCAGGTGGGTGGTACTTCTTGTACCTCTCAAGATGGAGCTGCTCAGACTCAGATACAGTTGCTCTGGCCTCAGGCTGAACTGGAGCTGCAGGAGGCATGGGGATATACTCTGGAACCTGCCCCATATGAACCCTCTGCTCAGGAGTACGGGCTGCGGGAGTCTGTGTCCCTCCCCCGGCCTAGGATGTAGCTGGGGCTATCGGGAGTAGCCCTGCCTGAGACAGAGTACTGAAAGCACTCATAAACTGGGCCAAAGTCTCCTGGAGGGCTAGAGTAACACTAGGGACCTCCGGTGCCCCTCCAACTGCGGCTGCTGGGGGATCCTCTACCAGTGTTCTAGCCGGTGCTCGGGATGCACCGCGTGCTCGTCCTCTACCTCGAACCCTGCCTCTAGTGGCTCTGGCTAGGGACTCGGGTGCCTGATCGTCAGTATGTCCAGTGCGAACCATCTGGAAGCAAGAATATAATAGAGTTTAAGAGTTTCGATAACAGTGACCAGCACGAGAAGAGATTCCAAGAAGTATGATTGTTATTAACAATTACATAGCCTCCCGAAGATAAGTACAGACGTCTCCGTACCGAACCGCGAGACTCTAATAAACCGGCTTTAGACGCTCTGATACCAACTTGTCACGACCCAATTCTCCCTCCGACTGGGTCTCGTGACGGCACATAATCTAGACGGCTAGGTAAGCCTAATCATCAAGGACAATTAAAGATAACAAGTAGAAATAGGAGAAATTGAAATAAGACCATACTAACAATCGATGCCGCTCGACATTTACAGCTTAATTTACCCAAGACCCGGAATATCACCAAACATCACAAGCTATACTCTGCGACTCAATATACAACTGGAAAAATGACAGTGTATTATCATCTACAAGTCCTAACTATACTAGGATATGAGGGGGACTCGGAAGCTCTGCGGACGCTGCAGAATATACCTCAATTCTCCAATCGCCAGCTGGTGAACTAGCTACAGTGTGGCGCACCGGCACCTGGATCTGCACATGGGAAAAACATGCGCAGAAGGGCATGAGTACTCCACATTCGGTACCCAGTAAGTGCCGAGCCTAACCCAAGTAAAGTAGTGACGAGGTCAGGTTGAGGCTCTACTGAGGTTGCAAAAATAACAGATATAATTAACAGTTAAGTAAAGCAGTAATGGTTAACGGAAATTAAGGTAAAGACTGAATATAAAAGATGAAATAACCTTCAACTCAGCACAATGCCATCTCAATAAATAATCGTGCAATGCAATGCATGGGAAAGTCTCAGGTCTCGGCCCGCAGTCCCAATGTAGGCGATGCAATGCAAGGGAAAGTCTCACGTCTAAGCCCGCAGTCCCGATGTATGCGATGAAATGCATGGAGAAAGTCTCAGGTCTAAGCCCGCAGTTCCGATGTATGCGATGCAATGCAAGGGAAAGTCTTAGGTCTAAGTCTGCATTCCCAATGCAACTACTCAATGCAATGCAAGGGGAAAGTTTCGGGTCTAAGCCCGCAGTCCCAATGCAACTACTCAATGCAATGCAAGGGAAAAGTCTCGGGTCTAAGCCCGCAGTCCACATGCAACTACTCAATGCAATGCAAGGGGAAAGTCTCAGGTCTAAGCCCGCAGTCCCAATGCAACTACTCAATGCAATGCAAGGGATATATCTTAATTATAACGCAATTCAAAGCTTTTGAGAAAGACAGTTGGAAATCATGAGGTAAAATACTTGACCAATTCTAAATAGTAGCAACGAGTGGAAAATCAATTAAAATCTCTTGTCATAAAGAAATCTTAAGTGTTTACTCATCTCAAACCAATAACAATAATAATAGGATTGAAAATGAGACCTGTCGTAGAAGAAATATGGAAATTCAGTGAAAATATCCCATGCACATGCTCGTCACCCCACGTACATGGGGTTTGTATAGTAAAAACCAGTTAAAATGCCTAAGGGAAAATTCTCCAACACAGAGTTAGGCAAGCCACTTACCTCGACTGTGCAAATCAATCGATAATCACGCTCTTGCCACGAGTATCCAATTCCAGGTGGCCCAAATCTATTCAATTCGATTGGATAATATAAATATCATTTCAAGAATTCAAAATAACTAATTAATTCAGAACTGATACGTGAAATTAGAAAAATTTGACCAAAACGCCCCTCGAGCCCACGTCTCGGAATGGGATAAAATTTATATTTTCCGAATCCTTATTCACTCACGAGTCTTCCCATATAAAAATCTCTCAGATCGGAGGTCAAATACCCAATCAAAAATCCAAAGTTTGGTCTAAGAAGTTTCTTCCAATTTTCCCAAATTTCAACTCAAAAATCTCGAATTTAAGGGTGGAAATTAAGATTAGAATCATGGAAATTAACCTATGATGGTTAGAAATCATTAACCTCGAATACCCAAGTGAAAATCTCCTCAGAAATCGCCTCTCCCGAGCTCCCACAATTCAAAATGGTGAAATAACATAAACCCTCGGATTTTTGGAATAAACACACAGGGATCTCGCACATGCGGTCCCCATCACCGCACATGCGGTATCGCACCTGCGGAGAAAGCATCGCAGGTGCGAGTTTTCACTTAAGTCCACAGGGATCGCACCTGCGGTCGATTGGTCGCGCCTGCGGGACCCAGGTCGCACCTGCGACCACAGGACAATCTCCCCCACCATCACGCCTGCGACCATCCCCTTCGCACTTGCGGGAAAACCTTCGCAGGTGCGAAACACCAGAAGAAGTCTGGTTCAGCAGTTGCTAATTTCCCAAATCCTTCCGTTAAACATCTGAAACAACCCCGAGGCCCCCCGGAACCTCAACCAAAACCACCAATTTATCCCAATACCCTATCCAAACTTGGTCGAGCCTTAAAAACACATCCCACAACATCGAAATATTCAATTATGCATAGATTCAAGCCTAAGAACTTAGGAATTTCCAAGAATTCACATTCGACGCCGAACCACATCTAAACTCGTCCGAATGACTTCAAATTTTGCACACAGGTCATAAATGACATTACGGACCTGCTGTCACTTTCGGAATTCCATTCCAAGTCTGATATCAAAATCTCACCTATCGGCCGAAATCGCCGAAATTCTAACTTTCGCCAATTCGAGCCTAAATCTACATCCGACCTCGAAAACACAAAGCGAAAATGCTCTCAACCCCGAGATCACCCAACGAAGCTAACGGAGTCGACAGATTTCCATTCCGGATCCGTCTTCACACAGCTCTAGCTACGGTCCAATTTCTAAGGGTAAGTCTCGCCTTAAAGGATTATATGTCCAAAATTACTCCAATATTCATCACCCAACGTTCGACAAGTTTCATTAACATAATAAGGCATAGGAGAAACAGTTATCATGAGATTGGGGCGCTAACTCTCAAAACGACCGACCAGATCGTTACACGTAAATTTACTAGTTTTACTCTAAAGTAAGTTAGCATTGATAAGCACATATTGACGTAATCGAAAACAATCATTCATTTAAGAGGATAATCTCCATGGATACCTATTCGTAGTGATCGATGAGCTCAAAACCCCCCTTTTTAGATTCTTGGTTTCTTACCTTTGGAGTACGTATTAGCATGTGGTAAACGATATCAATTTACACTAGTTAATATATGCATTAGCGGTATAGATATAATATATTTAGTTATTTACACAACCATGCGTTTTATTAGGTAATTGCATATAAATTTGTTGATCAAGCACTAATTTATAATCTTGTAAAAATGGTAACTACCTTGTTATTATATGTAAATTTGGTAATAATTTAATGCTCTTAGTGCAAATAGCTTAACTCTTAGACTCGTTCGATATGACGGATAAGGAATAATTAATCCCGAAATTAAATTTAAAAAGAGTTTGTAGACAATATATTGCGTCGAGAAAATAAAATCAAGACCGAAAATATTGCACAATCGTAGTATTAGTGTTACAATCTCTATGAATCCTCTTATTCTACTTTTCAACGGTAAATAAAAGAGTCTTCGAGCTTAATCTTGAATTTTATTTGATTTTAATCCAAGTCCTTGAGGCCTGATCTTGATCTTGACGTATTTTTAATTCAAGAGCTTGCAGCTTGTTCTTGAATCTTCGTCTTGATCTTTTAATCCTTAGAACACTTGAATGCTTGTAGCTTTTAGAGAAATTTGCAGCGTTTGATCCACGAGCTCTCTCTTGCTTCTTGTTATAACTTTTGGTATTTTTTCACGAGTTACGTAGACCCCTATTTATAGTTGTGGGAGAGAAGAGTTATGATAAGAACAAACTCTTTCCGACCAATCAAATTGAAGTGTGACAAGGCCGCATTTGATTGGCCAGAACATGTCACTTGCACACGTGGCGCGATTTCATTTGCCTTTTAATGTGACTTGGTATGCCTTGTCATTTTTACCCGTGGCATGATCCTATTGGCTCTTCTACTTGACTTGGCATGCCACGTCATTTGACACGTGGCACAACATTGGGCCTCTTGGAAGATGGCATCTTGGGCTTAATAAAGTGGGCTCATCATTCGTAGTCCAATTAAATGGACTAGTCCAATTGATTAGAGTTTATTTATTTAATCCATATATATTGGACTTGTATAATTAATTGAGTTATATAGCCCATAAATTTGGATTAAATATTTGAAATATAATCCAAGTTTTTACAAATGCCCCATTTCAAGACTAATTGAGGTATAAGCTGGCAAACCCCAAAAGTTAGGCTTGAAGTTACTGCAAAATTTATAACATCTCTCTCTTCTTCTTTTTTCCAGAGATCTAGCTTTAACTTTCCAAATTTGCTAAGTAAATTTGAGGTTACGAAGCATTTGTCTTCAAGTAAACAATTCTAGTTGTGTAAAGAGATATACAAATTCCAAGTGTGCCACATAGGTATTAAATTTTTGGTACTTGGACTTGCAATTTTCTTTAACTAGAAAATATTGCCTTCACCTGTAATGACTAACAAGAGTTTAGATTTTGCAATCTTACTGCCTCAACGTTATCTTCTTGTGTAGACATCATTGTAGTTTACAAATCCTATTTTACTTTGTCTCTGATTACAATTCCGATTTGCCAATAATTTTATCAGATTGGATTTCGAGGACTTATGTTACTGCCACTATTAACCAAATCCAATCAGAAGCCGTATTAAGGGTGTAACGACCTGATCGGTCGTTTCGAGAATTTAAGTTTTGCTCGGTGGCGTAAGGTCTTGAAAATTTTCATATTGTGTATATCGATATGCGTGCATGGTTGGATTCAGTTACCGGATAAGCCGGAGTTGAATTGGAAGGAAAATTTTCAATATTGACGCAGTTAAAATTTAAATCGTTCATTCTTTCTTTTTATTTTCCCTCTCTCCAGCCCCTTTTCAGAATCCTCCTCCTTTGAAACCCTAAATTCTTCGAGACGGCTTCCATCATTCTGTGTTCATCTTCCTCGAAAGGGACCATTCTATTTCTCATATTTTACAAAATCATAGGTGATGCCGTGATGGCAACCTCCACCTCCATTCTCTTCTCTCGCCTCTTTAGGACACCCTTCCAAACATTTGTAAACAAATCTCCTTTCAAATCAAACTGAAATCGAATATGCAGTCAATGTTTTCTTCACCTTCGAGAGAAGCCAGATTTCAAGTCAATGTAATTAGTGTGAGGCATTTTATTGAGACTTTGATGAATCTCCAATTATTCTCTTCTTTTAATTTGAAATTGTGGCTTGTCAATTGTCATATTAAAAGATGGGTTTGTGATTCATTCAGTCTGGATAAGCGTGCCACATTCCGATATTCAAGATGTTGATGTATGTCAGTGTATTACCTTTCTATAATTGAATTAGCGCACCTAACTTTATTGTGCATTTTAATTGATATGAAATTTACCTTTTGAATTGTATAGTAGTGTATTGCATGCCAACTGTTTGAGAAATTGTTTTAGAGTTCTGGCTAAATTATTAAATGGATTTTGTTAAGGGAATATATTGGATGTTCATGGGTGTATGTAATTTTTGTTTATTATCCATGTTTATTTAGAGTCCAACTCGTTGATGGAGCTACATAGAGTCCACTTGAGGCTACGTAGCTGCCAAGTTTCACTTTATCTTCCGGATTGTTGGATTTGAGTTGTCCGGAGGTCTTTTCGCCCGAGAAGTCCATTTTAGAGTATCGGGTTGTAGTCGTCGAGGTAAGTATCTTGCCTAACCTTGTGCAGGGAACTACCCCTTAGGATTGAGTCTTCTTTGTTGATTGTAGTCCGTGTATGCGAGGTGACGAGTGCGTACTCAGACTTATTTGCTAATAGATTGCCTTTTTAGAATTCGTAGGTCCTTATGCTACTGGTGAATAAGTTGTCATTGCTACATTTGAATCCTTGGTGGTTAATTTCATCCCCTTCCTGCTTAAATTGGAATTACTTGCTTTTGGATTCCTTTCGTTGACTATTCGATCTTACATGACTTAACTGAGTATTTTACCTTTTTTATCAGTATGATATCTTTTCTTCGTAAACTGCCTAATTGACTAGGATTAGTATTACTTGCCTTGTAATTGTTTAGCAGTAATTGGAATATCTATACGTTGGTGTCAAGCATGCCCGTGAGTCGTATATTGTGATTATTTGATTCTCCCTTAAGTGCTACTTAGGTTTAGTTAGATGATTTCCCATGTTGATTGTATATTCCTTGGTGTTGCCTATCACTGAGCATGGTTCAAGCTCAGTTTATTATGTGAAGCTAATTGTCTAGGAGAGATTGGTTATAGTTGCTTCCCTTGCCGGGATGATTTGGTTTCTTTGGTTGTGAACTTGAATATATAGAATCGTTGCTATATTTGCCTTGTTTTACCCCACTTATGCTGATTATCATTGTGCTTGGCATTCCTTGCAGTGGTTACTTCTTATGAGTGAGTTTTTACCATTCTTGTGATTCAAGTCTTTGTATTGATTTGCTCATCACACCTTGCATTCTGTCTTTGTTGCTTTTGCGCCTGTTATGGCACTGTATGCTGTCTCTATCGCATTCTGGTTGTTTTTTCTCAGTGGCTGCATTGCATATTTAAATTGGGACTACGGATTGAGATTCGGGAGCTTTCCCCCTGTACTGCATCGCATATTTAAATTGGGACTACGGATTGAGATTCGGGAGCTTTCCCCCTGTACTGCATCGCATATTTAAATTGGGACTACGGACTGAGATTCGGGAGCTTTCCCCCCGTACTGCATTGCATATTTAAATTGGGACTACGGACTGAGATCCGGGAGGTTTCCCGTTGTACTGCATTGCATATTTAAATTGGGACTACAAACTGAGATCCGGGAGCTTTCCCCCTGTATTGCATCGCATATTTACATTGGTACTACGGATGAGATTCTGGGAGCTTTCCCCATGTACTGCATTGCATGACAAATGCTGAGTGCAATTATCTCCAGGAAAAGTTATGTCTGAAGGACTTCTATTTTCGAAAGTATATTTGAAAAGTATTGTCTTGCAGAAAAATGATATTTGAAAGAGTAGTATTTGAGAAAGTATATTTGAACACCACGTATTTTGAAGGGACTATGCTTTAAAGATTCATCTTTATAAATATATATATTAATATACATTCAGAGAAAGTATGTTTCAAAGAAGAAATTTCTCTATTCCGAAATGATTATATCTTTAAAGATTTTGAAATAAACTCACGACTTAAAGGTTTCCTCACGAAGGTTTGACCAACTTTATTGAGTTTATTGGCTAACGCTTGATGTGAATAAATTGATGCAGTGATGAGTTGCTAGTGTTTTATTGGGTTGTGATTCCCGATATTTGGCTTGCATTCTTTCCATTCTCTTTGCGTTTTTCTATTATGTTGTCCGTTGATTGTAATTGCTGAGTTTTCTTCCGTATTATTCTATCGTACTGTTAATTATATCAGAAAATCTTTAGATTGATACTATGTTTCGGTCATTCTTATATTTATGCCATTTTCTTGATAGACCAGTGGTGTCTTGACTAGTCCTCGTCACTACTCCGTCGAGGTTAGTCTTGATACTTACTGGGCACCGCTGTGGTGTGCTCATACTACACTTCTGCGCATTTTTGTGTGCAGATCCAGGTATCTATTGTTAATAGTTGTGCGGGTTCATTGACGAGGAGACTCAAGGTAAACCTGTTGATGCGTTCGCAGGCTTCGGAGTCACCTTCCTATTTATTTCAACTGTACTAATTATTCCTAGACAATTGTATTTAGATTCGGTAGAAAGATTTCGTAGATCTTATGACTTGTATTTACCGAGTTTTGGGGGGAAATGTAAACTCAGTCAAGATTTCTATTATCGAGATTGTTAAAGTTCTTTTATTATTATTATTGTGGTTAAATGTTAGGCTTACCTAGTCCCTAAGACTAGGTGTCATCACGGCACCCAACAGAGGGAAATTTGGGTTGTGACAAGTTGGGCTATCCCACATCGGTATTTATCTTCCCGCCGCCGCCTTTTGACATCTATAAATACCATACACCTTTTATTGTATTAGTATCAATTTCAATACCAATTCCATCTTTTGCAAATTGCTTTGAGTCTACTTTTGATGACTTAGAGACATTGGCACAAAGGTAATTTCTTCTTCTTTTCTTGTGCTTTTTTATTTTATTTTACTACTCTGTTGTCTCTTTTTTTTCTTTAGAAGTAACTTTGTCAAGCTATGAAGTACTTTAAAAGTTCGAGACGAAAACAATTAAAAGTTCGGGACGAAGACCTTTAAAATTTGTGGAGAAAACCCATAAAAATTCGCGATGAAGACCTTTAAAATTTGTGGCGAAGACCTATAAAAGTTCGCGCAAAGATCCTTAAAAACTCGCGGTCATGATCTTTAAAATTTCATAGTGAAGACTTTTAAAAGTTCTCAGTGAAACTTTTAAAAGTTCGCAGAGAAGACCTTTAAAAGCACGCGAGGAAGGCCTTAAAAATTTGTGGCGAACACCCTTAAAAGCTCGCGATGAAGACCTTTAAAATTTGTGGCGAAGCCCATAAAAGTTCGCGATGAAGTCCTTTAAAATTTGTGGCAGAAAACCATAAAAGTTCACGATGAAGACCTTTAAAATTTGTGGCAAAGACCCTTAAAAGTTCGCATAAAGATCCTTAAAAGCTCGTGAAGACCTTTAAAATTAGCGGGGGGAAATTAACGATGAAGACATTTAAAATTTGTGGCGAAGACCCTTAAAAGTTCGCATAAAGATCCTTAAAAGCTCGTGAAGACCTTTAAAATTAGCGGGGGGAAATTAACGATGAAGACATTTAAAATTTGTGGCGAAGACCCTTAAAAGTTCGCATAAAGATCCTTAAAAGCTCGTGAAGACCTTTATGCATCTTGAACATGGTTTACTTCAGAGACTCAGCATCCTCTTCCTCCACATCCAAGTACCTTGTAAATTCATAGCACACAGATAGTAAAATGGAGACCAGATTACTAGTTGATACACCACTTACCGGCTTATATGCAGCTTCGTGGCCATCCTTGCAAAATCCATTTTGTTTAGTAGATTGGACCTTTGAAAACACCAAACTTAAATTCAAGACATGGACTCGTCATTCCCATAATCACAAAGTTAAAAATGTGGCAAGTTCCCTCCTATGCTTAGGACGGCGAATCCTCAAAGGAGAAGTATACTGGAGTGATTCCTTAACTTTTGGTGGTGAATTTCATTATGTCCCCGGCTATTGAGAGTGAACCGAAGATATTCTTAGTAGGAACCATCGAGTATTGAGGGCCACCAATATTTACGGTGTTGTCTATGCCTCATTATTTACTTATGATCATTCTACAAGTATCATGCAAACCTTTTGTCAGGCTTGGTGTCCTCTTACAAATACATTGCTTACCTTAGTTGGAGAGTTATCCATATCCTTTTGGGATTTGTGCACTATTGGGGGTCTGCCTTTAATGGGGTCTCCTTATGAGGAAGTTATTCCAAATACTCGAGAACTTATAGGTGCTTACAAAAAGGATAAAATGTTCTTTCCACAAGCCTATCAGCAATTGTTTGATGCATATCACTAACTCCGAGAGGGAAACGCTAAAAATCATAATGTCCTTGTAAGAAGATGAATCGAGTTTTGGATAAAAAAAGGTTTTAAAGTATGAAAACCCTCAAGCGAGAAAAGAAAAGAAGTCAGCTCGTCCCAAATCAAAACACAACCCTATTGGAGCCATAGGTAAAATGGTCTATTGGTCGGAAGTTGAAGATGCACTATTTGTTAAACTTGGCGTTGGAAGTGACAAGAAAGACGAAGTATACTTGGATGCTTTTTTCTCATGCTGGTTATGTGTCTTTGTGCTCCCTACAAAAGAAGGCAACTTTATTCGGCCCGAGACTTTCAATATTGCAGGCCTTCTAGCGTGTGAGCAAAGAGTTAACCTTGCTGTTCCTGTTTTAGCTAGAATTTACAGAGGATTAAACACAATTTCAAATGTCTCACCACTCGATTCTTCTAGGGTTTACTTCCCAATTCGTTATGTGTATGGTTGGTTGGCCTGCTACTTCAAGACTCATTTTTGATCTAATGAATAGGTCGGCTACTCCTCTGATGGCCATATACGCAGGTGAGGAAACATCGAAATACTTTGGGAATGATGACGCGAGAAAACGTATTCATGGAGGAGAAAGTGTTGTATGGACTTCCACAATGCCAAGTAATCCTCAACTGTATTATTATAGTGATGATGACAACGAGGAAGAGTCAGAGTCAAATATTTTATGAGTATTCGATCGAATTACCTTCCTTTGAGAGATGGATCGACCTTCATCATGGAGCCTTATAGACCTCATCGCTTCAGTCGTCAATTCGGTTTTTATCAAGACATCCCCGGTTGCTTGGATCAAGATTTTCATTAATGCTCTTTAGACAAAAGATTGAAACTTTTACGAATTTGTGTTTTTTTCTAAAAGTAGGTCAAATGCCACATTTCCCCCTATTATGCCCAAGATTAAGAAGCATGTCTCTTCCGATTATAAGTCTTGGTGGGAAAAAGTGCATGGACGCTTCCTTGAAAACCACTTGCAATCTTTTGTGAATACAATTGGTCCAGTTACTGCTACGCCTTCAGAGATCACGCCTCAAGAGAATAACAGGGAGGGAAAGCCTCCTACTTTAAAATCCAAAGTGGTTGTACCATGTGACGTCAAGGGACCTCCATATAAAGAAGTTCAAAAGAAGGGCCCTGTTCAGGATCATCAAGCCAACAAGGGTTCCTCTCCATTAGGTACCATTGTTCCTACCTCCAACAAACCTCCGTCCCAAAACGAGAGTGATAGTATTCATGGAGATCAAAAATTCAAGCGGGTGAAGCCATATTCAAACAAACAAGGAGATGCTAATTTGGGTATAGTCGAGATTACTCACAACATCGGTAGTGCTTCAAGAACTTTGACGGCCATCAAAGAGGTAACGATTAAAACTTTCATATTATTTTACAATATCCAAGTAATTTAACTAACCGTATATCCCTTTCTATGCAGGCAAATGATGTTCACATTTCAATGGCGTCTCACCAAAGGAAGTCCCAAGGTAGTAGCGAATCTGTCGCGAAGCCAGACTCGAGAAAACCACTTCCAATAGCTAGGTCATTCCTAGAGGCGACTTCCATTCCTAGTGTTGGAGCGAAATCGGGGCCTAATTTTCACCAACGATCAGAACCAACCATGTCTATCTTTTATGGAAGAAAGGTTGTCTTGACTCTTCGCAAGGATTTCATTCTAAATGCCTGGGCTAGAATTCACGCCAAACTCAAGGACCTTACCGCAGACAATGCTTCTTCTCTTCAATTCCAGATCGAAGTAATTCTCGAGGAGATGGACGGAAAGGGTGTGGATATTTTCCCTCTAAAAGGCCTACTGACGTCTTTCTTTGAGCTTGCCACTTCATATGACCAGGCACGATCAACTCTTTCTGACAAGGTTGTGGATGTTGAAAAATCAGAGTCATTTTTAAACGCCAAGGAACATCATGATCTTGTCTTGATTGAGAAAGGGGAGAGGCCGAGAAATTGTCTGCTGCTAGTTGATCCATCAAAGAGGCCAAGGAGAAGGTGAAACATTTAATATCTCTTCGAGGTGTTTCCAAGAAAGAGGTTGAAGAGATTGAATCTAGAGTCTCATCTACTAAAGAGGAGTACCGCATATGTTCTGATTTTTCCTTGGCAACTGCTGATGACTTGGCTGACGTGGAGATGAAGAAACAACACCTAGAAGCAACCCTTAAAGACTTGGTCAATTACAATTTGTGTTTAGATTAGTCAATATAGAGTATTTTATTCGCCTTTTTGTTTTTTGTGTTTGATTAACTAGCGGCTATTCTTAAGAATGAAAACTCTATCTATTTTATTTTATATCACGCGTTTTCATCAATGCCTCTTCTTCCTTTACGGTTCAATATTAATAGTTCTTTGATTATTATGATATATTGATGTCTCCATGACGGAACTTGTCTTTCTTTTAAATGTCGTTGGCGTTCATGTCTCGAAGTTCTCTGTATTTGGAAATACATCCTCCTTTTTCTTTGAGGATAATATTGTTCATCATCTTTGCACCTTTTGTGGTAGGACATATTTATCTCAATGTGAGAAAGTTAAAAATATGAGCTATTTAATTTTCTATTAGAAACTAAACTTTAAAATCCAAGACATATCCAAAATTCGGAATCAAACATCTTCAGAATCGCCGCAGGTAATATTTTGAAACCAACTTTAGACTCCACCATGTTAAAAATTTCAGATTTGTGCAGTCTCGCTAAACAATTCATATCTTGGTGTATGTACGTCGAAATCATGAACCTATTAATTTTATGGAAAATAGACTTCGATATATAAGGCATATACAAGATTCGAAATCAAACATTTTGAGAATTGGCCAAGATATTATTTTGAACCTAACTTTAAATTCTGACACGTTGATAGTTTCAGATTTGCGCAGCTTCACCAAAAAATTTATATCTTGGTGTAGAAATGTCCAAATCATGAACCGCTTGATTTTATGAAAAATAGATTTCGAGATATAAGATATGTCCAAAATTCGGAATCAAATACTTTGAGAATCATCCCAGATATTATTTTGAATCTATCTTTAGATTCCAACATGTTGATAGTTTTATATTTGCGCGACTTCACCAAAACGTTTATATATTGATGTAGGAATGTAGAAATCATGAACCGCTTGATTTTATGAAAAATATACTTCGAGACCTAGGAAATATACAAAATTTGGAATCAAATAATTTGAGAATCATCCCAGATATTTTGAATTTAACTTTAGATTCCGACACGTTGATAGTTTCAGGTTTGCGCGACTTCACCAAAACTTTTATATCTTGATGTAGGATTGTCGAAATCACGAATCACTTGATTTTATGGAAACTAGATTTCGAGATATAGGACATATCCAATATTCGGAATCAAATAATTTGAGAATTGTCTCAGATATTATTTTGAATCTAACTTTAGATTCCGACACGTTGATAGTTTCAGATTTGTGCAGCTTCACCAAAAAAAATTATATCTTGGTGTATGAATGTCTAAATCACGAACCGTTTGATTTTATAAAATAACACTTCAAAATATAGAACATATCCAAAATGTAGGATTTAATACCCTAAGGATAGTTTCAGCTAAAATGTCAAAATAAACATAAGATTTTAATATACCGACAGTTTCGAATTGGCGCGACTTCGCCAAAACTTTTATATTTTGGTATGGAAGCCTCGAAATCACAAGACATTTTCATGCTATCAATAAAAATTCAAGATCTCCATTCTCACCAAACTTCAAGGGTTCAAGTATCACTGAATTTGAAGCATTGTGCCAGGGAATCTTTCTTCTTATATTTGTGTTCCCTTTTGACATGTCTCTTATCTTCCTTCCCCTTTTTTGGGCTGTGGGAGAATATGAAGTCCAACAAACTTGAAGGTTATGCGAACATGAAGACATGGAAAATCCCCATACTTTGATGCAAATATTGTCATCATTTCAGTGAAGACAACAGCTTGCCCCCTCTAAATCAAATGGGATCCAAAGCTTAACAGAAGAATGATATCTCAGCTAGATTTGCAAGTGTTGATTGAATGGATTAGATTTTATCATACTTCATTCGAACAACGATTGGGGCACTATGTATTTTTTTTTGAACTTATGTGACTGAACTCAGAATGAAACTCTAAGCTGCCTACGCACCTCAGTGGGTATTTATTTTTTTAATGTATTAACTTTTTCCTAGGCCGCCTCTTTCGAGGTTTTCAACCTAGCAGACTTTTATTAATTAATTGGGTCATACACAGTTTAGACTCATGCGGGCCAGGAGTGTAGGGACATGCAGTTTAGGCTCATGCATCGAGGAGCGTTGCAACTTCAACGATAATACTTCTTCAAAAACTTGCCATTGATAGGGAAGATTCTCGTGCCATCTACATCAACCAGCTTGTAAACCCCACTTGAATAAGCTTCTTGCACGACACAGGACCATCCTATTTTGAAGTGAACTTTCCTACATGTTTATTGGAAGTAATAATGGGTCTTCTTATGGCAAGGACTTGATCTCCTACTTGAAAGGATCTCGGGCGAACTCTTTTATTGAAGGTGCAAGACAATCGAGCTTGATAGCATTCAAGACTCTATTGAGATTCCAACCTCTTCTCATCAAGAGACTCTAACTCTGCTAATCGAAGTCGAGCATTTTCTTCATCAGTGATCCCTTCTTGAATATCCAGTCGTAATGAAGGTATTTGATGCTCAAGTGGCAAGACGGCTTAAACTCCATAAACGAGTGAATATAGAGTCGCTTGTGTTGGCGTGCGATGAGTCGTTATATATGCCCATAGAGCTTCTTCCATAGGGTCATTCCAATCTCGTTTGGATTTGGAAACGACTTTCTTTAATAAGCTGCATAGAGTTTTGTTAAATGCCTCAGCTAGACCATTGGCGGCAGCATTGTACATCGAAGTGTTACGTTGTTTGAAGCCAAAGAGATCACAAATCTTGTTCATCAACCTATTATCGAATGGCTTTCCATTATCCGTTATTATGTAGCGAGGAATTCCAAAGCGATAGATTATGTTTAATTGGATGAAACTTGCAACATTTTCCTTCTTTACCTCCTTAAGAGAAATAACTTCAGCCCATTTGGAGAAGTAGTCAATTGCAGCCAAGATGTATAGGTTCCCACCAGAGGACTTTGGCAGTGGTACAACAACATCCAATCCCCAAGCGTCAAACACCCAGGATGCAACAGTCGGGTGCAACACTTTAGGAGGTTGATGAATAAAATTCGCATGGAATTGACAAGCCTTGCATCTTCGAGCGTAGTACAAGAAATATTTTATGATTGTTGGCCAATAATATTCCATCCTTTTTATATGGAAGTGGAGCTTTGGTCTAGACTGGTGTGACCCACATACCCCAGAATGTGCCTCTAGCAGAGCTTGGAGTGCTTCTTCTTCCCCTAAGCATCGCAAGAGTACTCCCTCGAACGACCTTCTGTATAGAGTATCTTTGTAGTAAAGGAAGTGAGGTGCACAACAACGAATTTCAGTCCTTCTCCTCTGATTTTCTGGAAGTATCCCATAACAATAATAGTCAATAATGGGTTGTATCCATTCTTCTTTCTCAACTACAGAAACAACGACAAGATGCTTGAGTTTATTTTCTTCACCTTCAGCCTCATTTGGCGGTGGTACTACCCATTTTTGGCAGACAGTAACTTGCGCTTGATCAAGCAGGGTTAATGATAAAGCTACGACAGCTATAACATCAGCCTTCTTATTTTATTTCCTTGGAACATGCTGAATAGTCACATCACTGAGCCAACCCATTAACTTTTTAGCATAATCATGATATGGGCGTAGTCCAGGCTTCTTAACCTCGTAACTACCTAAAAGCTAATTTACCACTAACTGAGAGTCACCAAAGACTTGCAACTGCAACCGCTTCATTTCGACATCCATTTCTAGCCCAAGTATTAGTGCTTGATACTCAGAAATGTTGTTAGAGCAGAGTTGCGTCAACGTAAAAGAGTAGGGCAGAACTTCACCCTGGGATGTGACAAATACCACGCCAGCACTAGCCCCTCCAATATGCGTATCAACATAAAAGTACATCTTTCATGGAGATTGAACTTCAATGACCAGTGTGTCCTTAGCAAGTAGTTCGTCAGTTAGCTCCAAATTATCAGGTATAGGGTGATCTGCCAAGAAGTCCGCTAGTGTTTGTCCTTTTATAGACTTTTGAGGGATGTATACGATTTAAAATTGTTGAAACTGTAGGTACCACCTTTCTAGTCGATCCCTAAGTACAAGTTTTGACATCACAAACTTGATGGGATTTGCTTTTGAAACAAGACAGACAACATGAGCTTGAAAGTTGTAACGACCCGCTCAGTTGTTCCGAGAGTTTAGCCTCGTTTCCCCCATTTCTGCTCTATTATGTGTTTTTTAGCTCGTTTATGTTGTGTTGGGTCGATTGGCTTGGGTTTGGAGTGATTATGGAGAGAAATGAGACACTTAGTCTCTTAAGTTGGCTTAATAGTTGGAAAAGTCAACCGGGAGTTGACTTATAGGTAAATCGTAGATGACCTCAAAATTTTTATTTTATGGCTTGGATAGCTTCGTTAGGTTATTTGGGACTTAATAGTGTGTTCGAAATGTTATTTTGAGGTCCGGAGTAGAATTAGGCTTAAATTGGCGAAAATGAGTTTTTGGCAACTTCCGATTGGCAGTGAAAAATATCTATCGGGGTCGGAATGGAATTCCGAGAGTTGGAACAGGTTCTTAGTGTTATTTAAGATGTGTGTGCAGATTTTTAGGTCAATCAGACGTGTTTTGGGCGGTTTCAGCATCATTGGCGAAATTTAGAAGTTTTTAAGTTCCAAGGCTTGAATCCGAGGTGAATTTGGTATTTTGGCATTATTTTGAGTGTTTCTAAGGCTCGACTAAGTTTGAAAAAGGTTACGGGATGTGTTGGCATGTTTGGATGAGGTCCCGAGGGCCTCGGGTGAGTTTCGGGTGGTTAATGGATCAATTCGAACTTAGAAAGATTGCAGATTTTGCTCGTTTCAGTTGCAGGAAAATTTGTTCATCGTGTTCGCGGAGGGTGTCTCGCATTTGCGAAGAGTGTTTTAGTTATGGTGGATTTTTGTTCTATGTGTTCGTGAAGGAGAGGACGTGAACGTGAAGGTTTAGGCAGCGTGTGCATCGCGGACGCGCGAGTGGGTGTAACGACCCATTCGGTCATTTTGAGAGTTAGTGCCCCGAGCCCCTAATGATTGTTTTCCCCACGTGCGTATCAGTTTTATGGGACTTTTCATAATGACTAGTTATGAATTAAGCTTTAGAAATCGGACCTTAGTTAGAACACTGGGAAGACGGATCCGGAATGGATTGACGTCAACTTCGTTAGCTCCGTTGGGTGATTTCGGGGTTAGGAGCGTGTTCGGAATGAATTTTCGAGGTTTGTAGTAGATTTAGACTTGATTTGGCGAAAGTTAATTTTGGCGATTTCGGCTGATAGGTGAAATTTTGATATTGGGCTCAGAATGCAATTCCGAAAGCGGTTGTACATTCGTAGTGTCATTTATGACCGGTGTGTAAAATTTGAGGTCATTCGGATTAGTTTTGACGTGTTTCGGCATCAGTTGTGAATTTTGAAAATTTCATAAGTCCTTAGGCTTGAATCCATGCATAAATTTGTGATTTTTGTGTTATGTGATGTGTTTTGAAGGTTCGACTAAGTTTGGATGAGGTAGTAGGACTGGTTGGTAGTTTTGGTTGAGGTCCCAGGGGCCTTGGGGATGATTCAGATGCCCAACGAGAAGTTTTTTTGGACTTAAAAACCAGTTGAAGCACTGCTGGTTCTGGTGTTTCGCACATACGGAAGGGGAGCCGCAAGTGCGGACACGCAGGTATGGATATGGGCTTCGTAGGTGCGGTTTTTGTTAGGGGCATCCAGGCTCGCAGGTGCGGACGGGGTTCCACATGTGCGGAGCCGCAGATGCGGCCCCAACCCTTTTAGTGAGTTTTCGCACCTGTGATGCATTTTCCGCAGGTGCGATCTATTGGGTCGAAGGTGCGGGATCACTGTGTTGTTTATACAAAATCCGAGGGTTTGAAATTCATATTTTCTAAAACGATTTGGATCTCGGGATTTGACGATTTTGAGTGGTTTTTGAGAAGAAGATTCATAGGTAACGATTCCTAACCTTATTTCACTGGTATATCATTAATTCACAACAATTTCTTCAATCTAATCAATGAATTTGGGGTGAAAAATCATGAAAATGGGAGGAATGTTCCCCAAGTAGAAATATAAGGATTTTAGGAGATTTTGACGTCGGATTTGGATGATTCTTATTCGAGTGAGTTCGTGAGTGAATGGGTGTTCTAAATTTGTAACTTTCACTCGATTCCGAGACGTGGGACCGGGGGACTTTTTCGGCAATTTTCCTAATTTCGCGTATTAGCTTCGAACTAATTAGCTATATTGATTTCTTAAAGTGATATTTATATTATGCAATTGAATTGAATAGATTTTGGCCATTCGGAGTCGGGTTCTCGTGGCAAGAACGCGGTTTTGAGGTAAGTGTCTTTCCTAACTCTGTGTTGGGGACTTCCCCTTAGGTTGTTTTGATACTATTTGTTGTATGGGCGATGTGTACGTGAGGTGATGAGTACGTACACGGGCCATTGTTGCTAAAATCCCATTTTCCTTTCCATGTCATGAATCATTTCACTCCTATTTTACTGTTTAATGTGCTATTTGTGTAGTTTATATTAGGAAGGAGCATGTCTACCTGTTTTTACCTAAATTCCCTATTTGATACTCTGTGCACCATGTTAGTTCGCCTTATCATTTTCTTGCCTGTGACCTTTTTCCTGAACTGTTTAAATAAAAATTATCCGACATTCATTCGCATTGCATATTTAAATTGGGACTACGGACGTATTTTGGGAGCTTTCCCCCTGTACTGCATATTTAAATTGGGACTACAGACGTATTTAAGGAGCTTTCTCCCTGTACTGCATATTTAAATTGGGACTACAGACGTATTCCGGGAGCTTTCCCCTTGTACTACATGTTTACATTTGGAACTACGGGGCGTATCCCGGGAGATTCCACTGTGTGGTACGTTGTGCTGAGCCAAGGGCTCTCTGTTGTTGTTTTACTTTCGGATTATGCATTTCTATTGTTAACCTTAGAATTTATATCCTTCTGTACTATTTTTAAATTGTTATACTTATGAACATCCAGTAGAGCCTAAACCTGACCTCGTCACTACTTGACTGGGGTTAGGCTTGGCACCTACTGGGTACCAATTGTGGTGTACTCATGCCCTTTCCTTCACATGTTTTCTTGTGCAGATCTAGGTACTAGTACGCACTTCCGTGGCTAGGGGTCGTGTAGCTGCCGAGAGGAGACTGCAAGGTAATCCTTCCGCGTCCGCAGAATCCCACGAGTCACCTTCTATTCTATTTTTAGACAGAGACATCTTATGTATTTCTGTTTCTTCGTTGTATAGAGCTATTTTAGTACAAAGCTTGTGACTAGATGTGACATTCTGGGTTTTAGGAGTTATAATTGTACATGCCGAGGGGATATGTTATGTCTACT
Organism: Nicotiana undulata; assembly: GCA_005239495.1. Classification (NCBI taxonomy): domain Eukaryota; kingdom Viridiplantae; phylum Streptophyta; class Magnoliopsida; order Solanales; family Solanaceae; genus Nicotiana; species Nicotiana undulata. The sequence continues at coordinate 29,153 of ML277935.1, forward strand.
TGTGTTTCTCCTTTCTGTGTTTATTTTATTATCTTTGTTCTTCCACAAATTTAGGCTTACCTAGTCGTAGAGACTAGGTGCCGTCACGATACCTTTCGGAGGGTAAATTGGGTCATGACAAGTTGGTATCAGAGCGTCTAGGTTCATAGGAGTCACAAGTCACAAGTCGGTTTATTAGAGTCTCGCGGATCGTTGCGGAGACGTCCGTATCTATATTCGATAAGCTATGTAACTGGTAAGAACAATCACATTCTTTGGAATTCCTTGTCGTGCTAGTTACTGTCCTCAAAATTCTGAAACTCTATTCTACTCTTGCTCATAGATGGTAAGGACCTGTATCGGACGTACCGAAGATCAAGCACCTGAGCCCCCAGCCAGAGCCGCCAGAGGCAGGGGCACGGGTACAGGACGAGCGCGCGGTGCAGCGATAGAGGAGCCCCCAACAGCTACAGTTGGAGGGGCACAGGAGGTCCCTACTATTACTCCAGCCCTCCAGGAGCCTTTGTCTTAGTTCATGAGCGCCTTCAGCACTCTATCTCAGGCGGGACTACTCCCAATAGCTCTAGCCACATCTCAGGCCGGGGGAGGGGCACAGACTCCTGCATCCCGTACTCATGAGCAGAGGGTCCATATTGGGCACGTCCTAGAGTATATTCCTATGCCCCAAGCAACTCCGGCTTAGCATGATGCCAGGGTAGCTGCTTCTGATAAAGAGCAGCTCAGACTTGAGAGGTACAAGAAGTACCACCCACTTATTTTCAGTAGACTAGCTTCAGATGATGCTCTGGGTTTTCTTGAGCAGTGTCATCGCATTCTCCGCACTATGGGTATTGTGGGGATGAGTGGGGTTTCTTTCACCGCTTTCCAGCTGAGGGGAGCGGCTTATCAGTGGTGGCGTGCCTATGAGTAGAGTATTCCAGACGAGGTAGCTTCACTCACTTGGGATCAGCTCTCAGAGGTGTTTTTTCTTGAGTTACTTTCCTAGAGCCTCAAGGATTCTTGGTGTGCAGAGTTTGAGAAGTTACGCCAGGGTACTATGGCTGTGTCGGAGTATGCAGTCCGTTTAAGTGACTTGGCTCGTCATGCACCAGCCTTAGTTTCCAGGATCAGAGAGAGGGTTCGACGATTTATTGAGGGACTCCACCCCGGTATTCAGACCAGTATGGCCAGAGAGTTGGAGATTGATATCATTTACCAGCAGGCAGTGTGTATTGCCCGGAGGATTGAGAGCATGTTGTCCTGGTACAGGGAGGAGAGAGAGGCCAAGAGGTCTTGAGAGACTGGCTAGTACTCAGGAGTTCGTGCACCAACAACACGCTATAGTAGGGGTTTTGTGAGTCGCCCTGTTCATTCAACTCTTCCATCAGCCAATGGTATTCCATCTCCTCCTAGACTTCAGGAGCCTTATTATGCACCACCAGTATCTAGTGTGCCTCCTGCTTGAGGTGCTATCCCCGGCCAGTCTAGCAGGCCAGTTCAGAGTCAACATCAGCTGCCACGTCCTCCAAGGGGTTGTTTTGGGTGTGGTGACCCTCACCACGTGATCAGAGATTTACCCAGAGCTAAGAGGGGTGCATTAGCTCTTACTTATCAGGCCTCACGTGCTACACTAGGTCCTCCAACTATTCTTCCAGCCCCAACTACTGCCCCACCTTCTCAGACAGCTCGAGGTGGAGGTCGGGGAGGTCGAGGTCTCCCTAGAGGGGGAGGCCAGGCTAAGTACTATTCTTTTCTAGCCTGTTCAGAGGCTGCAGCTTCAGATTCAGTCATCACAGGTATTGTCCCTGTTTTTCATAGGGATGCATCAATATTATTTGACCCAGGCTCTACGTATTCGTATGTGTCTCTTATTTTGCTTCACATCTGGGGGTATCTCAGGATTCTTTGAGTTTCCCTGTTTATGTTTCTACTCATGTGGGAGATTCTCTTATTGTGGACCGCGTATATCGGTCGTGTTTGATTTTTATTAGTGGTTTTGAGACCAGGGCTGATTTATTATTACTCAGTATGATAGATTTTGATGTTATCTTGGGCATGGACTGGTTGCCGCCCTATTATTCTATTCTTGATTGTCACGCCAAGAACGTGACGCTGGCTATGCCAGGTTTACCGAGATTAGAGTGGAGAGGTACCTTAGAGTGTACTCCCCGCAGAGTCATTTCTTTCCTTAAGGGTCAGCGGATGGGTGAGAAGGGGTGTGATGCGTACTTAGCCTATGTGAGAGATGTTATTGTTGATAACCCTACAGTTTAATCCGTTCCAGTTGTGAGTAAGTATCCTAATATTTTTCCAGCTGATCTTCCGGGTATGCCGCCCGACAGAGATATTGATTTCGGCATTGATTTGTTGTCGGGCACTCAGCCCATTTCTATTCCTCCCTATCGCATGGCTCTTCCTGAGTTGAAGGATTTGAAGGAGCAGTTGCAGGAGTTGCTTGATAAGGGTTTCATCATACCTAGTGTATCACATTGGGGTGCTCCGGTATTATTTGTGAAGAAAAAGGATGGTTATATGCGTATGTATATTGATTATTGGCAGTTAAACAAGGTCACAGTGAAGAACATGTATCCATTGCCTCGCATTGATGATTTGTTTGACCAGTTACAAGGTGCCAGAGTATTTTCCAAGATTGACTTGCGTTCTGGCTATCATCATTTGAAGATTCGGGAGACGGATATCCCGAAGACTGCCTTCAGGACCAGATATGGTCACTATGAGTTTCTTGTCATTTCATTTGGGCTGACCAATGCCCCAGCAGCCTTTATGCATTTGATGCACAGTGTGTTCCGGCATTATCTTGATTCCTTCGTCATTGTGTTTATTGACGACATCTTTGTATATTCTCGGTCCCAGGAGGATCATGAGCAGCACTTGAGGACCGTGCTTCAGACTTTGAGGGAGAAGAAATTGTATGCAAAATTTTCTAAGTGTGAATTTTGGCTTTATTCTGTGGAATTCTTAGGCTATGTGGTGTCTTGTGATGGGATCAAGGTACATCCGAAGAAGGTAGAGGCGGTGTAGAGTTGGCCTAGACCGTCATCAGCTACTGAGATCCGCTGTTTCCTCGGTTTGGCAAGGTACTATCGTCGTTTTATGGAGGGATTTTCATCCATTGCAGCACCTATGACCAGACTGACCTAGAACGGTGCTCCGTTCAGGTGGACTAAGGAGTGTGAGGAGAGCTTTCAAAAGCTCAAGACAGCCCTGACTACAGCTCCAGTGTTGGTATTGCCTACGGGTTCAGGGTCCTATACATTCTATTGTGATGCTTCAAGGATTGGCCTTGGGGCGGTGTTGATGTAGGACGGTAGGGTGATTGCCTATGCGTCCAGGCAGTTGAAGGTGCATGAGAAGAACTATCCAATTCATGATCTCGAGTTGGCAGCGATTGTTCACGCCCTGAAGATATGGCGTCATTATTTATACGATGTTCCCTGTGAGATTTACACGGATCATCGGAGTTTGCAGCACTTGTTCAAGCAGAAGGACCTCAATTTGCGCCAGCGAAGATGGTTGGATTTACTAAAGGACTATGAAATCACTATATTATACCACCCGGGGAAGGCCAATGTGGTGGGCGACGCCTTGAGTCGCCGGGCGGAGAGTTTGGGGAGTTTGGCATATCTTCCAGCAGTTGAGAGGCCCTTAGCCTTGGATGTTCAGTCCTTAGCCAGTCGGCTCGTGAGATTGAATCTTTCAGAGCCTTGCCGGGTATTAGCTTGTGTGGTTTCTCGATCTTCTCTTTATGACCGCATTCGAGAGCGCCAGTATGATGATCCCTACCTTCTGGTTCTTCAGGAAAAGGTTCGGTGAGGTGATGCCAGGGATGTGACTATAGGAGATGACGGTGTGATGAGGATGCAGGGTCGGATCTGTTTGCCCAATGTGGATGGGCTTCGGGAGTTGATTCTTGAGGAGGCCCATAGCTCACGGTATTCCATTCATCCGGGTTCCGTGAAGATGTACCAGGATCTGAGACAAAACTATTGGTGGAGAAGGATGAAAAAATATATAGTGGAGTTTGTGGCCAAGTGTCTCAACTGTTAGAAAGTCAAATATGAGCATCAGAGACCAGGAGGGCTACTTCAGCAGATTGAGCTTCCAGAGTGAAAGTGGGAGCAGATCGCCATGGACTTGTGGTTGGACTTCCTCGGACTTTGAGAAGGTTCGATGTTATTTGGGTGATCGTGGATCGGCTGACCAAGTCAGCCCATTTCATTCCATTGTTGACTACATATTCCTCCGAGAGGTTGGCGGAGATTTATATCAGGGAGATTGTTCTCCTCCACGGTATTCCAGTATCTATCATTTCAGACAGAGGTACACAGTTCAATTCACGGTTCTGGAGAGCCGTTCAGCAGGAGTTAGGCACCAGGGTGGATTTGAGTACAACCTTTCACCCTCAGACGGATGGGTTGTCCTAACGCACGATTCAGATTCTTGAGGATATGCTCCGTGCATGTGTGATGGATTTTGGAGGGTCATGGGACCGGTACTTGCCACTTGCAGAGTTTGCTTGTAATAACAACTACCAGTCCAACATTCAGATGGCGCCGTATGAGGCTTTGTATGGTAGACGATGCAGGTCTCTAGTAGGATGGTTTGAGCCGGGCGAGGCCCGATTATTGGGTATAGATTTGGTCCAGGATGCACTGTACAAGGTGAAGGTGATTCAGGAGAGACTTCGCACAGCTCAATCCAGGCAGAAGAGTTATGCGGACCAGAAGGTTCATGATTTGGCATTTATGGCTTGTGATCGGGTTTTGCTTTGGGTATCGCCAATGAAGGGTGTCATGAGGTTCAGGAAGAAGGGTAAGATGAGTCCAAGATTTATTGGCCCTTTTGAGGTGTTGCGGTGTGTTGGGGAGGTTGCTTATGAGCTAGCCTTGCCTCCCAACCTAGCAGGAGTTCATCCGGTATTCCACGTCTCTATGCTCAGGAAGTATCACGGTGACTCGACCCATGTTTTGGATTTTAGCTCAACCCAGTTGGACAAGGTCTTATCATATGTTGAGGAGCCAGTAGTTATATTGGACAAGTAGGTCAGAAAGCTCAGGTCGAAGAATATTGCCTCAGTCAAGGTTCAGTGGAGGGGTCAGCCGATCGAGGAGGCGACTTGGGAGACCGAGCAGGATATATGCAGTTAGTACCCTCATCTTTTCACAATTTCAGGTATGTCTCTATACTCGTTCGAGGACGAACAATTTTCTTAAGAGGGGGAAAATGTAACGACCCGGTCGGTTGTTTTGAGAGTTAGCGCCCCGATCCCCTAATGATTGTTTTCCCCACGTGCATATCTATTTATGGGACTTATCAGAATGATTAGTTGTGAATTTTGGAGAGTTTTTGGACACATAGTCCCTATATGTGAGTTTAAGCTTTAGAAATCGGACCGTAGTTGGAACTGTGGGAAGACGGATTCGGAATGGAATTCCATCAACTCCATTAGCTCCGTTGGATGATTTCGGGGTTAGGAGCGTGCTTGGAATGTATTTTCGAGGTTTGTAGTAGATTTAGGCTCGAATTGGCGAAAGTTAGAATTTTGGCGATTTCGGTCGATAGGTGAAATTTTGATATCGGGCTTGGAATAGAATTCCGAGAGTGGCTGTAGGTCCGTAGTCTCATTTATGACCGGTGTGTAAAATTTGAGGTCATTCGGATTAGTTTTGACATGTTTCGGCATCAGTTGTGAATTTTGGAAATTTCAAAAGTCCTTAGGCTTGAATCCATGCATAAATTTTGATTTTGGTGTTATGTGATGTGTTTTGAAGGTTCGACTAAGTTTGGATGAGGTTGTGGGACTGTTTGGTAGTTTTGGTTGAGGTCCCGGGGGCATCGGGGATGATTCGGATGCCCAACGGGAAGTTTTCTAGACTTAAAACCTAGCTAAAGCACTGCTGGTTCTGGTGTTTCGCACCTGCGTAAAGGGAGCCGCAGGTGCGGACACGCAGGTGCGGATATGGGCTTCGCAGGTACGGTTTTGGTCAGGGGCATCCAGGCTCGCAGGTGCGGACGGGGTTCCGCAAGTGCGGAGCCGCAAATGCGGCCTAGTGACCGCAGGTGCGGCCCCAGCCTTTTTAGTGAGTTTTCGCACCTGCGATGCATTTTCCGCAGATGCGGGACCGCAAATGCGGTCCATTGGGTCGCAAGTGCGGGATCACTGTGTTGTTTATACAAAATCCGAGGGTTTGAAATTCATATTTTCTAAAATGATTTGGAGCTCGAGATTTGACGATTTTGAGTGGGTTTTGAGGAGAAGATTCATAGGTAACGATTCCTAACCTTATTTCACTAGTATATCATTAATCCATAGCAATGTCTTCAATCTAATCAATGAGTTTGGGTGAAAAGTCATGAAAATGGGAGGAAGGTTCCCCAAGTGGAAATATGAGGATTTTAGGAGATTTTGACGTCGAATTTTGATGATTCTTGTTCGAGTGAATTCGTGAGTGAATGGGTGTTCTAAATTTGTAACTTTCACTCGATTCCGAGATGTGGGCCTGGGGGACTTTTTGGGCAATTTTTCTTATTTTGCGTATTAGTTTCAAACTAATTAGCTATATTGATTTCTTAAAGTGATATTTATATTATGCAATTGAATTGAATAGATTTGGGCCATTTGGAGTCAGGTACTCGTGGCAAGAACGCGGTTTCGAGTTGAGTAGAGCAGTCGAGGTAAGTGGCTTGCCTAACTCTGTGTTGGGGACTTCCCCTTAGGTTGTTTTGATACTATTTGTTGTATGGGCGCCGCCGTGTACGTAAGGTGACGAGTACGTACACGGGCCATTGTTGCTAAAATCTCATTTTCCTTTCCATGACATGAATCATTTCACTCATATTTTACTGTTTAATGTGTTATTTGTGTAGTTTATATTAGGAAGGAGCATGTCTACCTATTTTACCTAAATTCCCTATTTGATACTATATGCACCATGCTAGTTAGCCTTATCATTTTCTTGCATGTGACTTTTTTCCCGAACTGTTTAAATAAACCTTATCCGACATTCATTAGTATTGCATATTTAAATTGGTACTACGGATGTATTCCGGGAGCTTTCCCCTGTACTGCATATTTAATTAGGACTACAGACGTATTCCGGGAGCTTTCACCATGTACTGCATCTTTACATTTGGAACTACGGGATGTATCCCGGGAGATTCCACTGTGTGGTACGTTGGGCTGAGCCAAGGGCTCTCGGTTGTTGTTTTACTTTCGGATTATGCATTTCTATTGTTAACCTTAGAATTTATATCCTTCTGTACTATTTTAAAACTGTTTTACTTATGAACATCCAGTAGAGCCAAAACCTGACCTCGTCACTACTTGACTGGGGTTAGGCTTAGCACTTACTGGGTACCAATTGTGGTGTACTCATGCCCTTTCCTTCACATGTTTTCTTGTGCACATCCAGGTACCAGTACGCACTTCTGTGGCTAGGGGTCGTGTAGTTGCCGAGAGGAGACTGCAAGGTAATTCCGTCGCGTCCGCAGAATCCTACGAGTCACCTTCTATTCTAGTTTTAGACAAAGACATCTTATGTATTTCTTTTTCTTCGTTGTATAGAGATATTTTAGTACAGAGCTTGTGACTAGATGTGACATTTTGGGTTTTAGGAGTTATAATTTTACATGTCGAGTGGCTATGTTATGTCTACTTGTGTTTCTCCTTTCTGTCTTTATTTTATTATATTTGTTCTTCCGAAAATTTAGGCTTACCTAGTCGTAGAGACTAGGTGGCGTTACGATACCTTTCAGAGGGTAAATCGGGTCGTGACAGTGAGGTCGCGTTCGCGTAGAGGTGTGAGGTATTGGGGACCCCCAAGGTTCTTGGTCTATGCATTCGCGAGTGGGGGTCTGCGTTCGCAGAGGTGTGAGTTGGTAACCCTTCGCGATCGCAAAAGGGAAAATTTTGGAGCGGGTGAAATTAGCCTACGCGAACGCGAAAGGTTGGTCGCGTTCACGTAGAAGGAATAGCTGGGCACTCAGATTATATTTTAAAAATCGAGGGTTTAAGTCCAAAACTTCAAAATCCATTAGAGAGCTCGGGAGAAGGTGAATTTTGAGGAGATTTTCAGTGGAGTGATCGGGGTAAGTATTCTTCACTCATATTTGGTTTAATCCCATGATTTAGTCTTGAATTTCATCATTTAATTTGAGAAATTAGAGTGGACATTGGGAAAAATGGAAGAAAAATTTGGGAATTTCTTTTTGGGATTTTAATGGGCATTTGAGGTCCGATTTTGATGTTCTTGGGATGTATAGACTCGTGGGAGGATAAGGATTCTAGTTTTGTAATTTTTATCGAATTCAAAGACGTGGGCCCGGGGGTCGGGTTTGGTCAATTTCGGGATTTTTGGTTAATTTTGATAATTTTCAAATGGGTATTGTTCCCTAACATATGTTGATGATATTAATCTTGTTTTGGTTAGACTCGGAGCAATTGGGGGCCGATTCGAGAGGCAAGAGCATCGCAGATTAGTATTTTTCCCGGTTTGAGGTAAGTAATGACTGTAAATCTTGGCATGAGGGTATGAAACCCCGAACTCTTCATTGTATCACTCATTTAGAGTGGCGCGCATGCTAGATGACGAGTGTGTTGCGTGCACTATTGGGGGATTGTGACATGGTCCGTCCCCGAAGCAACTATTAAGTTGCGTATTTGATTATAAATCATACGATATTTCATGTTTTAAAGATTTATTACTATGTTTTGGGCGGAATGTCGTATTTGGGCCTCGTGCCGTGTGTTTGGACCCCTTGGGGGCTTTTTACTGCTATTCCTCACGGTGTTGACTTATGAGTTACACTCAGTCATACTATGTTTAACTGATTTCGAAACTCAATCTTATTTATGCTATTTTGTGATATAAAATGATATTTTGGGTCGAGTACCCCGTTTTACTGATAGCTCGGGCGGTTTTTTGAGAGGTTTGTGACTGAGAGAGGCCGACAACCTATGTTGTGAGGATATTATGGGATCAGGATGCGCGCCGCATGATGTTATACTGTTTATGATGACTGAGTGAGGCCGAGTGCCTTATTTGTGAGGATATGATATGGGATTGGGCTTCACGCCGCAACTTGTTATTGATAGGCCGAGTGCTAGAGTGATTGATGCTATGATTTGGCTTGTTATAGTGCTTGGGCTGAAGGATCCCATCCGGAGTCTGTACACCCCTAGTTAGCGCAAGTATCTACTGAGTGCGAGTGCCGAGTGACGAGTGATTGGGAGGCATGAGTGGTTGTGAGGTTTCCCGAGGGGCTGATTATGAGTGATTGTGAGGCATGCGGAGGGACTGATTCAGAGTGATGTTATGCCCGAGAGGCGGTTTATTATTGATGTTTTTTCCCGAGAGGCTACTTATAATTTATATCATTTTACACTAAAATTCTTGGACATTTTATTGAAACTGCTGGAAATTACATTTTTCGAAGGATTTTCACTAAAATTGGCTTTTTAAGCGTGATGATTTAACGTATACACTGTTGGAAAGAAAGACTGTGCTTATTGTGAATGGATGACTTGATTTTATGTGTTTCTTACTGCTCAGACCTTATTTACTTTCATTACTACTTAGTTGGCGTACTCACATTACTCCCTGCACCTTGTGCAGATCCAGGTGCTAGGGCAGAGTGAGTTGTCTATCTGTTCCAGAGACTTCTCGGAGATTTGCAAGGTAGTTTTATGCGTCCGCAACCCTTCTTTCTCCTTCTTGCTATTATAAAATTTATTTTCCAGATTTGTATATTTTCTTTAGATGCTCATGACCAGTGACTCTGAGATCTTGGGGTTGCATTTAACATTTGGTGTAGCTTTATATGTTTTAAAAATGTTTAAACGAAACCTTTATGGATTATCAGTTTAGTAATGATATAAATGAAATATTTTTTTTACATTTTGAGTGGTAATTTGGCTGGCCTAGTTCCACGATAAGCGCCATCACGACTAATTTAGATTTGGGGTCGTGAAAAAAGTAGTGCTTCAACTTTTGAATTGAGAAGACTAGAGCCAAACACAACTTTTAAATTGGTGAATAATTCAACTCATTTGGTGTCACCATCCTGCAAAAGTAGTAAAGAGAGTTTCTTTCCCCTCACTATTTTCTTGGGACAACAGTGCTCCAACAGACCTCTCTTGCGCCGCAATGTATAGTATTAATGGATTTCTAGGTATAGGAGCTACTAAAACTAGAGGCTTCATCAAGTAGGTTTTGATACTTCCGAAGGCATTACTACAAGCTTGGTCCCACTTGAAAGGAACGCCTTTCTTCATGAGGCGACTAAATGGTTGGCACCTCCCAGCTAGGTTCGAGATGAATCTTCTAAGGTATGCTAGCTTTCCTTGCAGACTTTTCAATTTATGGATATCCCGGGGCTCAGGCATTTTCAAAATGGCATCTACTTTGGCTTGATCAATTTCGATCCCTCGATGTCGGACAATGAAACTAAGGAACTTTCCAGAAGTAACTCCAAAGGCACATTTCAATGGTTTCATCCTAAGTTGGTACCTCCGGAGCAATTCAAATACCATTCTCAAGTCTTTCAAGTGGTCTCCCTTCTCTCTTGATTTTACCACCAAGTCGTCAACATAGCATTCGACATTCTTGTGGAGAAGTTCGTCGAAAATATTCTGCATAGACCTTTGGTAAGTAGCACCAGCGTTTTTCAAGCCAAAAGGCATTACCCTGTAGCAATAAATACCCTTGGGGGTGCAGAATGCAGTAAGCTCTTCATCTTTTGGTGCCATGCGAATTTGGTTATAGCCTGACGAACCATCCATAAAAGACATTGCCTCATACCCAGTAGTAGCATCGATCATCAACTCTGGAATAGGAAGAGGGAATTCATCTTTGGGACACGCATTGTTGAGATCCCTGAAGTCCACTCAAATCTGGCCATTCATCTTCTTTACAGGGACAATACTTGAAACCCACGTTGGGTATTTAACTTCTCAAATAAATCCAACTTCAATGAGTTTGTTAACTTCGGTTTCAATCTGAGGAACCAAGTCTGGCCTAAAATGCCTTTGAGCTTGCTTAACGAGACGAGCGCCATTCTTGACCGCAAGGTGATGGAATGCCACTTTAGTGTCCAAGCCAAGCGTTTCTTTGTAACTCCAAGCAAATACATCCATAAACTCCTTGAATAACTCAATATAAGTGCTTTCTTCATCAACTTCTAGTAAAGCACTTAGGTAGGTGGGTCTTGGTTCTTCATCAGTGCCAAGGTTAATTTCTTTTAAGGCATCAATCGTTGCCTTCACCCCTTATTCAAGTTTTGGGGGAGAATCTTTCGCATCTTCATCTTCTTTAGGGTCCCCATCATTGAAGGATATGTGATAACACGGTGAAACATCGTCACATTTCTCATCATCCTCCATTAGAGATAAAACACCATGCTCGCTTTGTGCAGTAACATGATACGAAAAACCCACACTTTCTTCGTCTTTATCATGTTCTTTAGTGTAGACCACAGTGTATGGCTTCACCTTCAGTACTTCATTACATGAAACCATGACTTTTGTTTGCCACTTCATTCTAGAAGGAACCAAACTTTGAAAATCTTTAGAGATCTTTTGAATTTTGGGCGAAGAGGGTGTTCTTGTATTTTGATAATTTCTATGGAACGTATTCCCCTTCTTCAATGGACCCAATCTCTCAAATACGGAAGTTCTCACAGTTGATTTTCCAAGTCGGTCAAAGACGGAAGTCCTGTTAGAAGCGACAGATTCATCTTCTACAGTGATGTAATTGCTACTCGCCTTTCTAATAGAGATGCACACTGGTGACGGTTGCTTGTATCCCAAATATTCACGCGGTTGCCTCGTTGAAACTTCTGATGGGAGCTTCCTTAACTTTGACAGCTCATTGGGATTGTATCCAGCTTTTGCAAATAGCTTGTAAGCGTTAGGATCAAAACCTTCATCTGTTCGCTTTGTAGGGAGTTCCACATTCTACAAATGATTTTGGGCTACAAACCCTGCAAGCGGCTTCTAGGACAACTTTACTGCCTCAATTCGTTTTACCGGAAAAGTTAACTCCTTTAGGATGTTAGTTTGGAAATTAGATGATTCACCTTCATCTTTCTTCCTTTTAGGGACATATTGAAGTGTATGACTTACTTTCTTACCATAAGACGTAATATTCTCTCTATAAGATTTATTCGCGTTGGGTTGTACCTCATCAGTAACACCGTTGGATTTACCAATATTCACCTTAGCTCTTTTATTTATGGGCTCGTCATTCTTGCTTTTCATGCCATCATCAACTTTTAGCTCCTTCACAATGCGATTATTTAAGTAGAACTTTGCATCAGCGAAGTGCGACTCTGCCTCGATGAATGGCTCATCACCAGCAATTATCTTCTTTTCAACTTCGCCCTCGTAGTATTTCAAACATTGATGGTAGGTAGTGGAACCACTTTATTCTCATGTATCCAAGGCCTTACAATCAGGACGTTATATGAAGTCTTTGCATCGATCACATGCATCCATGCACTTGGTTGCATATCTTCAATGGTGATTCCCAACATGATCGCGCATATGTCTCTTTTCCCCCTTGGTTGAATCCTTGGATCATCAGACGACTTTCTGAGAGTTCATTCATGGGAATACCAAGTCTTTCACAGTGTGAATTGGCAAAATGTTCATTGAGGATCCTCCATCAACCAAAATTCAATTTACCCTTTCATCACCCATATAGCCAACCAGGTACAATGGGCGGTTATGAAGAGCGTCACATAGCAGAAGATCATCATTTGTGAATGTGACTTTTTCCTCACAAGCATTAACTTCTTGAGGAGTGGGCTCGATAAGCTTTTCCGAAGATGGTGCCAACAGTAGGTCATCACTATTTTCTTTCCCTTTGCCAGTATGGCAACAAGAGGCATCAATACCCCCATGGGAAATCTTCGTGCGGAACCAACTTGGTAAAAACTCCTCCAAGGTCACTAGATGTCGTGACTTTTGAGGGTGATGCACCTCCATTTTTGCTTTCTTTTCATGCTTAACTGGATTACATCTTCTAGGCCTTTTCACCATTATTTTCCTTGTTGGTTGTTCCATTGATCCTTTTCGTGGGCTCCTTTTGTGGCGCTTACGATGAGTCACCAACGTCCAACCTTCATCATCCTCAGTTTGACCGTCTTTAACTTTTTAGTTCTCCAGTAATTCTTCATCTTTAGTTTCTTTAAAACTACATAATTCGTCTTGGCTGAATGAGCCAAATGTGATAGAGACTTGGGTTGCGCTTTCTTTCTCATCTTCAAGCACAATCTTCTTTTCACGAGCCAAGTCCATAACTTTGTCCTTGAAGAAAAAACACTTCTCTAGAGGGTGGCTCACAAGTCGATGATATTTGCAGTAATTTAGGTTATCAATTTTCTCAACTTCATTTGGTCGCTTTATCTCCGAAAGCTCAATAAGATTTAACTCGGGGAGTTCTTCAAAAATAGCTGACACATCAGAATCCAGAAATGGGTACTCTTTCTCTTACATTTCTTTTAGAGTCAACTTTCTACTTGGCTTATCTTGAAACGAAGTGGATTTCATACTCTGCTTCTTGCTCACCTTCGTCGTGAACTTCACAAGTGATGTGTTGGCATTCATAGCTTCTTTATTTTCAGATCTTGGTACAAACTTGCTCTATTTTCTGATTTCTTGCTTGTTGTTCCCTTTGCGAGGTTCATAGATGGGCATCCTTTCATTTCCAGCGGAGGCCATGCTCAATTCCATGTCATGGGCACGAGTTGCAAGTTCTTCAAATGTGCTAGGCTTGATACCTTGCAAGATGTAGCCCAATACCCAATGCATACGTTGGATGCTCATCTCTATGCTAGAAGCTTCACTAAGCCTGTCTTTACAGTTGAGGCTTGCATTCCTCCAACGATTGATAAAGTCGATAACTGGTTCACTCTTGCATTGACGAGTATTTGTGAGTTCTATCATACTCACAGTACGTCTCGTGCTATAAAAGCGGTTGAGGAATTCTTGCTCTAGTTGATCCCAACTATCAACAGATTAAGCCTCGAGGCCCGTGTACCAATCAAAAGCATTTCCTTTTAATGAGCGGGCAAACTGCTTGGCAAGGTAATCTCCATATGTCCCAGCATTGTTGCATGTCTCAACAAAGTGTGGCACATGTTGCTTTGGATTGCCTTTGCCATCAAACTGTTGAAAATTTGGAGGTTGATAGCCAGCATGCATCTTCAACATATCGATCCTTGCAGTGTATGACTTTGCGTATGTAAGGTAAGACTTGGTAGCAACTTCGTACTTGCTTTTAATAGTTCCTTCGATGAACTCCTTCAGTTGATCGATTGGAACCATCCCTTCAGACGAGACAGGGTTAGCCTTATCACATGCAACTTGTCTTGGGGGAGGATCAATCTCTTGAACTTCTGGGAGTTTGCCAGGTGCATGGGTGGATTCTTCTTCCATCAAGATTCCCACTCAGTTTGTTAACTTGTCAATTCTAGCATCTTGATTTTGCATGTGAATAATTTGTCAACTGCTTTCGTCAAGTTTGCCAACTGCCCCTCCACATATGAAGAATTTGTCACTATGGCTTACATGATTGTTGTGGACGATGGGGATTAGCATGGATTGTCACACAGATTGATCTTTGATTGGATCATGCTATGTGGTGTAAGTGGGGAGGATCCATCACTTGAAGCATCATCATATTCCTTCACAGCAGAGTGCTTGGATCCGGAGTGGTTAAGCAGAGCAAGAGTTTTCTTGATCTTTTCAGCAACATCGCTTCCTCTTTCGAGTGCGTTTTTGTAAGATCTTGCTTATTTTGAGGATGAAGATTCCAAAAGAGGGGTAGATGCGGACGACACTTAGGGTGCTTTTTGTCCTAACGATCTTGCTTTGCTCCTCGTAACTGGTCCAAAGCTTCCAAAGGTAACTTCGGGTATGTTTTTCACATCAGCATAGAACCTGAAATTAGCAGCCTTGGTGAAAGTTGAACTGGAGTTGATTTTCTTTGAAGCCATTTCGATGTTCTTGAACTTTGGTGATTGAAAAGTTGAGATGAGAGGTAGAGATTGTCCCACTGGGCGTGCCAGAATTTGTAGACAATATATTGCGTCGAGAAAATAAAATCAAGACCGAAAAATATTGCAACAATCGTAATATTTTATTCGAATATTTGAGTGTTACAATCTGTATGAATCCTCTGATTCTACTTTTCAACGATAAATAAAAGAGCCTTTGAGCTTAATCTTGAATTTTATTTGATTTTAATCCAAGTCCTTGAGGCCTGATCTTGATCTTGACGTATTTTTAATCCAAGGGCTTGCAGCTTGTTCTTGAATCTCCGTCTTGATCTTTTAATCCTTAGAACACTTGAATGCTTGTAGCTTTTAGAGAAATCTGCAGCGTTTGATCCACGAGCTCTCTCTTGCTTTTTGTTATAACTTATGGTATTTTTTCAGAGTTATGAAGACCCTTATTTATAGTTGTGGAGAGAAGAGTTATGATAAGAACAAACTCTTTCCGACCAATCAAATTGAAGTGTGACAATGCCGCATTTGATTGGCCAGAACATGTCACTTGCACACGTGGCGCAATTTCATTGGCCTTTTAATGTGACTTGGCATGCCTTGTCGTTTTGACACGTGCATGATCCTATTGGCTCTTCTACTTGACTTGGTGCGCCACGTCATTTGACACGTGACACAACACTAGGCCATTAGAAAGATGACATATTGGGCTTAATAAAGTGGGCTCATCATTCGTAGTCCAATTAAATGGACTAGCCTAATGGATTAGAGTTTATTTATTTAATCAATATATATTGGACTTATATAATTAATTCAATTATATAGCCCATAATATTGATTTGGATTAAATATTTGAAAGACAATTCAAGTTTTTTATTAAATTTGAATTCAATAAATTTTACAAGCCTACAAAGTTTATTCCATGTTTGATTGGAAGAAAATTGCGGTATAATTAATCATGAGATTATAGTATTTTTTATTCCTATAAAAAAATAGAATAACTAATCTCAAAATAATTAATTCTTCGTAAAACTTGTTTCCAACATATTGAAAAGACTGGTCTAGGAGAGTGAAAGAAAGAAATTTGAAATTCAGATCAATTGCATTTGAAAATAAATTCTATAGTAATTCAAACCCCATAAGTCAAAGAGAAGTGTACAGTTGGGTAAATTTTAAACTATTGCATGTAATTTTCACCATGTGTCCTTTACACAACGGGAGAAAAATGAAACCTTTTTCTTCTACAACACTGTCATTACTACCCTACTATCATCTTCTGCCTCTACAATAAAACGCTCGCTTATGTTTTTTTTTCCTTTTTCCAAATCTCCAAGAATATCATTCCTCTCCATTCCATTGTAATTTCCAAAAGCATCTACGAAGTTCCCTAGAGAAAAAGGGTTGTTCATATTGTACTAATTGGTGTATTCTACTAAGAAACATTTTTTTAGCTTTTTCCGAAATGGGGTTTCTTTGAAATGGTTGTAAATTACAATGGACTTAAAGAAACTTTCATTTTCTGATCAATTTTCTTACTTGGGTTCTTCTCCAAGAAGGAAGGTAGTTGTTTCTGGCTTTGGTTTGTTTCTTGCGTCTTCTTTCATTTTCCTTTGTATTTTACTGTTGAATTTTTCCTTCAAGTCTCCATTTTTAAGCCCTGTTTTTAGTGGTTTTAGTTATAGTGATAATAGTACCCTCATATCTTGGCCATTCTCTTCTTCTGGTAATGTTAGTACTACTAGTTTTAGTTTTAGTTCTAAGGGTTCTCACCATTCTTTAGTAGTGAATGGAACAATTGAAGGAAGCATACATGAAGGGAACTTGTCTCAGATTGTGAAGAATGAAAATCTTAGTGTTGAAGAATCAGGGATTACCAAGAAAATTTGTGAATTAAATGGTTCTCAAGTTGATGGAAGTAGGAATTTTTCCAAATTTTCTGGGAAAGGAACAGTTTTGGGGGAAAAGGGGGAAGTTTGGGGAAATACCCATGTGGGGAATTTCTTTGAGAATGTGAAAAATGGAAGCTTTGTTGTTCAAGAATCAGGGATTACCAAGAATACCCCTCAATCGAATGGGACACACATTGATGGAAATATAACATTTTCCAATTTTTCTGGTGCTAGTGATATTGGTTCTGTTGAGGATGTTGTTGGATCAAATGGTGAAAGAAAAATAGTTGCAGTGATTGAAGGTAAAGGGGGTGTATCTGTGGAGCAGAATGGGGGAATTGTTTCAAATGATGGAAAGTCATTGACTGGACACGGCAAGGACTTTTATGGGGATTGTGATATATTTGATGGCGAATGGGTTAGAGATGACACGAAGCCACATTATCCTCCGGGTTCTTGTCCTATTATTGATAGAGATTTTGATTGTCACCTTAATAAGAGGCCAGATGATGGGTATATCAAGTGGAGATGGCAGCCATATGCATGTGATATACCGAGGTAAGAGTAACGACGTACTAAATAATCTTTCCCTTGGTGAAGGTCTTATTCCGAGTTATAATATTAGATATTGACTATGAATTAGAACTTAGGCTTTAGAAATCCTCAATCATGGATGTTGCTATAATCTATAAAGGTGATACTTCAAATTTGACTTCTTGCCTTGAACTTACCGAACAAGTGTCGTGGAAATACCGAAGACAGAACATAGAACCCTATAATTCCGGTGCTACTTGAAACGCTATAATGTATTTTCTCGTCAGTTGATCCAGTATGTTTCAATTGCTTGTAAGTTTCTTAGGGGTAATATTTGTTCGAGTGCACACCTTTGAGAATAATGAATAGTATTTTCCTTTAAGTGCCTTCGGTAAAATGCAAGTATCGCCAAACTTCACGTGGTTTTTAATGGTTTTCAAAATTTGACTTTTTCTTTATTCCCAGAATTGAACGTTTGACATTATTCACATTGCTACAGGAACTTGATTTGGATAGTATATGTTACCCATTGAGTTATATTAGTCAATTAACTATTTTACTTTTTCACTTACTAGCCTCAATGCAACTGATTTTCTGGAGAGATTGAGAGGGCAAAAGCTTGTTTTCGTGGGGGATTCTTTGAATAGGAACATGTGGGAGTCCCTTGTTTGCATTCTCCGCCACAGTATCCGAGACAAAAAGCGAGTTTATGAGATATCAGGAAGGCATGAATTCAAAAAGAAGGGCTTCTATGCATTCAGATTTGAGGCAAGACTTGTCTAACATCTTTCTGTGAGCTGAGAATTGCTATCTCTGTTTCCTTGTCATCTTATCATGCTGTGACTTGCTTGCAGGATTATAACTGTTCTGTGGACTTTGTTAGCTCGCCGTTTCTTGTCAGACAATCAGCTTTTAAGGGAAAGAATGGTCCTTTCGAGACACTAAGATTGGATTTGATGGAAAAGACTACTTCAATGTATAGTGACGCTGATATAATAATCTTCAACACTGGTCATTGGTGGACTCATGAGAAAACCTCCAGAGGGTTAGTACTGTATTTTATTTATAAAGCTTCCTCTTTATGGAGCTGAATTATATGCTGATATTGCATGTCATTGTTGGTTGAAATATGTAAAATTGTGCTCTCTGTGGGATTGTAGGGAAGACTACTACCAGGAAGGTAATCATGTGCGTGCTAGGCTCAAGGTTTTAGAGGCGTACAAGAGAGCGCTTTCCACTTGGGCAAGGTGGGTGGATAAGAACCTTGATGGAAGCAGAACTCAAATTATTTTTAGAGGATATTCCGCCACTCACTTCAGGTACTAACATGTACTTGTAACTTATATGTTGCAGTCCTTTGGTATTGAGGTGTTCGTAAGGAATCTCTTATTTGGAAGTGCGCATGAACAATTTGAATGGTAATCCTTTTGTCCAAGTGCCAGGAGTCGTACACTTAACTGACATTATGGCCATGTATTGACTGTGTATTCGGTTCTTAATTGACTGCAAACCATGAATACTAGGGTGGAAATTAGGGAAGTCCCGAGGTTATATTTGTATAGTATATTTCATACATCGAAGGACCAAAAATGCTGTGTAGCATTTAATAGAACCGCTTCAAGTTTCAGAGGCTAACGAATAGAATCAATGTGGATGTAGCGAAGAACATAACGCCATGCAAGCAAACGATCCATATAGGCGATTCTAACTAGTTGAGATGAAGGTTTAGCTGTTGTTAGATTTGGTCTCTGCAGATTTACGAGAGTCTTTTTAATTGGGTTAGATATTTGTATGTAGATTGTAGGTACAGGGATAAGTGTATGATTTTAAAAACCTTTAGTTTTAGATCATCTTATAAAGAGGAAATTTAGTAAATTTACTGGCTAATTCGTTGTAGGTTAATCGTTAGTTGAATGTTTACGTTCTCTGGCTCTATGATGTAGGATGTAAATTGGAAGATGTAACTGAATCTTTTCTGTCATAGCCTGGATGATATATAATTATTGTACAGCCCAACTCCTACTTTGTGCTGGTCTCAGACCATTCAAAAGCAAATCCCTGAAGATGAAATTTTTTAATGAAAGACTTGGACGAATTCCTAGGCTGATTATGCTGAAAATCCATTTGATTTTTGGGCGGGATGAGGACTTCGAGAGAGGTCTGGGAAGGTTATCTCTAAAAATGAATGTTCTCCTGTTTTGCTAGTAGTCTTGTTTTGTGGTTAGATAAAGGTATTTGTTGTCAAGTGAGATGGTCAAGTACTTTTGCTTGCTGCAAACTTACTGGTCGTAGAAGAATGATCAATTTAAAGACCAACTATACGTTGATTCCTTCAAAATTAGATAAGCTAGCACATTTTTCTGGAGTTCTTTTCTTTCGTTTACATGTGCTCTCCGATGGTGTTGTCTCATGTAGAATCTATCATGCCATCAATCTTGTTACAATGATTGTTCTCCTTTTGTTGATCCATGTTCATAAACAGTTTTATGCTGTTTTACTCAGGGGAGGTCCATGGAACTCAGGTGGGCAGTGCCATAAAGAAACGGAACCAATATTCAAGAAGGCTTACTTAAAAAAGTACCCTTCAAAGATGAAAGTCCTACATCACGTGCTTCATAATATGACGACCCCTGTCATCTATATGAACATCAGTAGGCTTACAGACTATAGAAAAGATGGTCACCCGTCGATATACAGAAAGGAGTATAAGACAGTAGAAGAACAAATGGCGGCGGGAGTACACGCTCAAGATTGCAGTCATTGGTGTCTACCAGGAGTACCGGACACTTGGAACGAATTGTTATATGCATCTCTCCTGAAAAGCAGAAAAGGTTTGTGGAAAAACTGAAGTTGAACTGGATTATTTGTCCAGATTCGTTTTGGTCATTCTTTCTATTTTTGGTACTTGTTCATATAAAGCATTACAGAGAGTTGTGTATTCTTGGAGTTGGAAAGTTGATCTGTATTCTGCTATTGAGGGAAAAAAAAAAGGGAATGATGAAGCAAATATTTGATTAGCTGACATTGGCGTATATTGAACGTTTAAGCATGAAATATCCACAATAAATGGAGTTTGGTATGCTTAAATTAAAAGGAGATTATAATTCATTGATCAAATAGTAAATGAATTGTGAATGGATAAAGATTATGGTAGAATGTGTGAATTTTTTTTTTCACTTTATTCGAATATTTGATTGATCACACTGAAATATGAGAGATATGGACTCTAATACTATGTCCTATTTCCCTAACCTTTAGCCTTGATTTGAAATTCGAATCATTCACATACTAAGGGGTGTTAAAGTTTTTTATCAGCGTTAACCATATTAACAATACCATCGTTCCTGTGATAATGGAAATAATTGTGTTGCTAATACATAGACAGTTTGAAGGAATTACCATCCAAGTTTCATCCGACCTTAGGGATAAGTAGTTTAGGTTTCTTCGGACTTCAATTCCAATTTTGAGAACTCACTACTTGTATGATCATCATCATTATTTTAGATAGTCATCGCCACTAATGTTTAATAAAAATATGCATGACAATTCCAAGATAGAACCAAACAACACATCAACACAACATCTCAAGAGAAAGAGATGTATGGCAATCTTAACAACTCTATTACAAAGTTTTGATAAGCCATATTAAATACAAATAAAGCAGAAGACTGGATATAATAAGTAAAAAGCCAAGAAAGACTCCACCATAATTGCCGTTTTGTGACTTGCCGGTTCGCCATGCTTTTGCCAATTTCAAGTATGAACAAACTTGAAATTGTATTTGGAGGAAGGCCATTTAAAAGTCCTTCACTCCAACTAATTGCCTATCTTTCCTAAGACCCATGAATTGCTTCATCCCACTGCATTTTTGAGACAAGCTAGCCCATTGATTGTCGCCTTAAATAGAAGAAACTCAACTAATCATTAAACTACTATTGTTCTTTACCTTTTTCTTTTTCACTATGAAAAGTTGGTGAGTCACAAAAGCATTTTAATGTTACATTACATGTATGGTGGCCCTCCCTTAGCAATGATATCTCAAGTTTAAATATCCTTTACATAACATTTTAAGCACACCATCAAAAAATTGTATAAACGTGAATCAATGCACTTTATAGCTAGAAAAAGTGAGTCAAGGTCAACTTATAATTTAAAACATCAAGATTAGGGACATAGTAAAAGGTTGTAATCTTGTTTCTTTCTATGATTTGTGTGTATTTCTTTCTTTCTATGATTTGTATGTATTTGTAAGTTAGAATAGTGATGAGCAGCCATTAAAAGGGTAGTGGAGTCCATAAAATATTGTCAATGATGCATTATAATATGAGATGACTAGCTTGTAACTTTACTATATTTCTTTCTTTCCAAATAAATGGTGCATTACTTTTAGGTCATTGCAGTCCTTTTTTCTTCTTTTTTAGCTGTTGTACTAGTGAATCCACTCACCATTCCATCATGCTCCCTCCACAATTTCCCCTTTTAACTCTATAATATGTATAAGATCAATACTTCACCAATCACATAATACGTGTCGGCCAACTACAAAAAAGGACTATAAATATAAAGTTAGCTTTTTCCCCCCACCCATTTTATATTTGAAGTTTAAAGGGATCCTTGGCATAACTGGTAAAGTTGCTGCCATATGATCAGAAGATTACGGGTTCAAGCGGTGAAAATAGCCTCTTGCAGAAATGCAGGGTAAAGCTACGTATAATAGACCCTTGTGATCTGGCTCTTCCTCGCATCCCCGCATAGCGGGAGCTTAGTGCACCAAACTGTTTTAAAAAAAATATATATATTTGAAGTTTAAATTGAAACTTGTTTCTCTTACTTGTTGTGGTTTATTGCAAAAGACAACGACCTCCTCAGAAATGCACTCAATAACCATATACTTACACAAACATCCTCTAAGTTGATTGTTCCTTTATTTGATCTTTATTTTGCCTTATGAATGCAAATTAAACAAAAGAAGAGAACCTTATCAGTTTTAATTCTATCTTACCTAGATGACAAAATTTCGATGCTCCTGCTTTTATCTTTTGATCTCAAAATGACTGTGGAACATTATTTATATTATCAAATTAGTGAATAAATATTTATTTGTAACAACCCGATCGGTCGTCCCGAGAGTTTTGCCTCGTTTCCCTTATCTTCTACTTCATTATATGTGGTTCAGCTCTATGATGTTGTGTTAGGCTGGTTGGTCCGGGTTCGGAGCGGTTGTGGAGAGAAATGAGACACTTAGTCTCTTAAATTGATTGATTAGTTGGAAAAGTTAACCGGAAGTTGACTTATGGGTGAATGAACTCGGAATGTGGATTTTATTTTTCAGATTGCTTCGTTAGGTGATTTGGGACTTAGGAGTGTGTTCGGAATGTTATTCGGAGGTTCGGGGTAGAATTAGGCTTGAATTGGCGACATTGGATTTTTGGCGATTTCCGGTCGGCAGTGAAAAATTAGCTATCGGGGTCGGAATGAAATTTCGGAAGTTGGAACAGGTTCGTAGTGTTATTTGGGATGTGTGTGCAAATTTTTAGGTCATTCGGACGTGGTTTGGGTGGGTTCGGCATCATTGGCGAATTATGAAAGTTTAGAAATCCTTAGTCTTGATATTTGGATTTAATTTGGTGTTTTGATGTTGTTTTGAGTGTTCCGAAGATTCAACTAAGTCCGGGTGATGTTATATGACTTGTTAGTACTTTTGGTTGAGGACCCAAAGGGCTCGGGATTTATTTCGAATGGTTGACGGAAAGATTTGGACTTGGTTTGAGCAGTTGTAGCTGTTGTTCTGTCATTTCCGCACCTGCGGATAGGGGACCGCAGGTGCGAGGCCCGCATAACCTCTTAAGCAGCCGCAGATGCGACCATTGGTGAGAAGGGCAGGAGCCACAGGTGCGTGCATGGGACCGCACCTGCGAGATCGCATATGCGGGATTTTGGACCGCAGAAGCGGTTTTCGAGGTTTAAGTGGAAACCGCACCTGCGATGGATTTTTCGTAGGTGCGGCACCGCAGGTACGAGTGTTCTGGGCAGAACCTATATAAGGTTGCCTTGCGAAATTTGGTCATTTTTCCACCATTTGTGTTCGGGTTTGGAGCATTTTGAGAGGATTTGAGGAGGGATTTGAGGGGTAGCTTCTGGAGGTAATGTTTTTGAACTCAATACTCGATTCTATGATGATTTCTAACTGATTAGACATGAAATTTATGGGAATTGAGGGTTAAAATTTGGGGATTAGGACTTGAAATTTGAGACTTTGATTTGAGGATTTGAGGGGCCGTTTGTTGTCCGATTTTGATGTATTTGGTATGTATGAACTCGTGAGAGAGTAAGGATTCTAGTTTTGTGATTTTTATCGGAATCCGAGACGTGGGCCCGGGTCGTGTTTGGCCAAATTCTGGATTTTTGATGTAAATTTGTTATTTTCGAGTGGGCTTTGTTCCTTTAGCATATTTTGATGATATAAATCTATTTTTGAATAGATTCGGGGCGTGTTAAGTCCGAGTCGAGGGGCAAAAGCATCGCGGAGTAGTCTTCATCCGGTTTGAGGTAAGTAACGATTGTAAATCTAGACTTGAGGGTATGAAATCCCGGTATTTCGTATTGTTTTGGTAAATGAGATGACTCACACGCTAGGTGACGAACGTGTGGGCGTGCACGGATAGGGATTGTGACTTGGTCCATCCCGTAGCGACTATTAAGCCGTGTATTTGATTTGAAATCATATGATATCCCGTATTTTAGAGATTGATACTATATTTTGAGCTGTACGCCATGTTTGGGGTCTTGTGCCGACCTGTTTGGACCTTCAGGGGTATTTTACTACTATTCTCACACTGTTTGATAGAAGATATAAACTCAGTCATGTTTTATACCTGTTCACTGTATATTCTTATTTATCACTCTGTTTTTAATTAATGAAAGATATTTTGGGCTGAGCCCCCATGATTTGTGATGAGTTGCCCGAGTGCTTGTGAGGATGATGACTGAGTGAGGCCGAGAGCCGGATTGTGAGGATAGTGATGGATCAGGTATATATATATATATATATATATATATATATATATATGGATCAGGCTACACGCCGCAACATTATATATATATATATATGGATCGGGCTGCACGCTGCAACGAGATATACATATGGATCGGGCTGCATGCCGCAACGAGATATATGTGGATCGGGCTGCACGCTGCAGCGAAATATGTTGGATCGGGCTGCCTGCCGCAGCGAGATACGTTGAATCGGGTTGCACGCCGCAGCGAGATATTGGATTGGGTTGCACACCGCAACGATATAGCGCTTGGGCTGTAGGAGATCCTCCGGAGTCTGTATACCCCCAGTGAGCGCAGTCGACTATTTATGGATCGGGCTGCACGCCACAACAATTATTATATGGTACCTGTTGAGTGAGTGTGCTGAGTGTGAGCATTGGCAGATGAGAGTAGAGTCACGAGTGACTGAGAGGCTGCCCGAGAGGCTTTATTTGTGAGTGACACTATGGCCGAGGGGCTGATATTTTTATGGAACTACTGTTTTTTTACTCTTTCTTACACTGAGCCTCTAATGAAAACGTTGAACAAATGTTTTATACGAGATTTAAAAAAAAAATGGAAAACTGGAGTTTTAATGAAATATTCGAAATTTAAATTCCTGATTTGACTCATTTATTTCCACCGTTGTTTATGATATGAAATTACGTGATTTTAAATGCTCGTCACTGCACTCAATTTTTTAGTTACGATTGTTACTTACTGAGTTGGCGTACTCACGTTAGTCCCTGCACCTTGTGTGCAGATTCAGGTGCTAGGACTGAGTGAGAGCGGATTTGTTCTCTTTGGAGCTTTGTTCGGAGATATTGAGGTAGCTGTTCGGCGTCCATAACATGCCCCTTTCTCCTTCCTATTATGTCATTTTATCTATTTTCCCAGACTTGTTTGTAGTAGTGAAATAGTATCAGATTGTATCACTTTTTAGATGCTCATGACGGTTGGCTCCAGGTGTTGGGGATGTGTTTAGATATTTTACCATTTTATTATTTTGAAATGCTAAAAGCGAAAATTATTATGAAATATCGGCTAATTTATGTATTAAATGGAAATCGCTTATGTTATTCTCAGTAATTTAGCTAGCCTTGTATTACGATAGGCGCCATCACGGCCGGTTTAGATTTGGAGTCGTGACATTATTCATATCAATTGCTCAAACCGATGACCAATATGTAGACAACCTACCATATTACAAATACTAGTGGCTGATTCCACGGCTCGAACCCAATAAATCACCTAAAAATAACTATACCATTTCTTCAATAACTATACCATTTTTTCAAAGGCTCCCTTCACCATTATGAGTTAGCGGTGAACAATTTATTACCTCATATAATGGCTGTCACTATGACTGCTGTCATGATTAATCTTTTCTTTATAGAAATGTTCGGACAGTCTTTTCTCACATAAAATGTGCATTTGTTAAATTAAGTGCCTCCGAGAATCACTTAATCCCTTGATTCTTTACCTAGTTTCGTATACTTAGTAAGTAAAGCACAAAAAAGTAAAGAACACATAAGTTAGACGTGAAAAATCACCCAGCTCAAAAGGTACAAAAATCACAACCTATCATATAAAATTTAACTTCAACTCACTAAAACAAATGAGCCAAATGTACAGATAATAACTCTTGTAACCTAGTACGACTTCAAACTACAACTAGATCACTTATTATATGATTATTACAAGTTACTCCAACTTGCAAAATACAATAGATGACTCAAGCAGTAATATTTTCAAAGAAACACAAATACAACTCAATCATATCATACTATATTATAAGTGAGAAGTCTCAAAGATAAAGTTGAAATACTAAATTACCCATTAAAAATTAAGCGACTATATACCCTTCAATTAAACACTTGCTTTTATATTTTTAGTATTAAAAAGTAAATTTACGTTTCAATTAATTGTAATATTATATTAAAATGAAATAAAATAAAAAAATCCATACATAGCCGGCTGCAGTTCTCACTTATTACACCCTATTCAAGGTGTTGGAATTCCTTTTCTATTCCAATACTTATTGCAACCTTTAGAATTAGGAGTGGACATAAAATCCGAAAAATCGAATTCCGAACTGAATCGAATTAATTTAGTATTTTTGTTTCGGTTTTTTCGGTATTTTGATTTATTTCGGTACAAAAATTTCGGTATTTCGGTATTTCGGTTCGGTATACGGTATTGGATTTTTATTTCGGTATTTCGGTATACCGAAATACCGAAATAGTTTAGTCCAAGTCCAACTTTATTTTTATTTTTTAGCCAATAGCTTTAAGCCCACACCTCAAAAGTCCTAATTCCCTAATTCCTTACCCTTAGGCTTTATCAAGGTTCCACCAAGCAAATTAAGAACTTCTAGAAATTTTGAAGCAGAGATAATAAGTGTATAGGCAGTCAACTATCTATGTTCAACTATACTTCTTTTTGCTTTAGGATAAAGTATGGCTTTATAATAGAGGCATAAAAGGTACTGTTGCTTTTTACGTGTAAGTTATAATACTTAGGTGTAACTTTTTCTTTTGTATTAGCTAATGGTATTATAAGATGCTTCCTTGCATTGTCCTCGTTTTTAGTCAAATGCTAGTAAATAATACTAGTTGTGTTGGTTTCAAAAGTTGAAACGTATCTTTTCAACCCGAAGAGCTACAGATTTGAATAGGCACAAGCCTTATAACATAGATTTGGTTTAAACCGAAACCGTACCGAACCAAAATAAGAAATACCGAACCGTACCGAAATATTTTGGTACGATATTTGGTATACACAATTGATAAACCTAATACCGAACCAAAATTTTTAAATACCGAATCGAAATACCGAATGCCCACCCCTGTTTAGAGTGCATATTTAATGTCTTGGAGTTCTTTTCAACTTTCGACAATAATTACAAACTTTAAATTAATATTACTGGTGAAGTTGAAGTAACTCTATAAAATTTACATCAACCGTTTTTCATCATTTATTTATTTGTTAAGTTAAATCATGTTCAAATATAAAGAATAGAAAACCAAGTCAATTAAGCAATTGTTCAAGCCATTATCAATTTAACAAAAATAGCTCTTCAAATTTGGCATATCTTTTCATCGTCTGCAACACATAAAGCCAAAATGTAAGAGACAAATCAGGTAAATTTATTTCTTTTTTAGATACTGTATTGGTAAAAATAGATATTACACATGGAATTAATCAAGTGGATGACGAAGCAAGCCACGTGGATCAATAGAAGAGCGACAACTGGATGAAAGTTTAGAAAGAGATGCGAAACAAAGAGATACGGGATAAACACCCACGAGGTGATTAGAAACGGGTGCTCGAATCTATTCGAAGAGTTGAAGAGACACGGTCAAAATGAACCAGGGCTGGAAAGAGGGCAGATTCATAGATCTTTAATCAATGAGTTTAAACGTTACAAAATCTTCACGCAACAGTTACGATTACCTATTGTAACGTTTCATTAATGATATAAATACTCATTAATGCTCAATCATAAAGAGGAGTAGACATTGTACTAAGAAATTCCCTATAAAAGAGAATACGATATGACTTTGGGAAAAAGGCTAAAATTGTCCCTATACTATCGAAAATTAGTCGCATTTATACCTGTTTCTACTTTCGGTCTAAAATTGTCCCTACCGTTAACAAAGTAGGCAAAATCGTCCCTAACCCTAACAGATTTCCTACGTGGCACCTTGGACCCTGTAATAATTTGCCAACTAAGTAAATATGAACCCATTTTTAAAAACCCGCACGACCCTATTGGATTACACTAGATACCATTAATTAGTCTCATTCTTCATCTAGGTCCCTGAAACATAAGAGAAAAAGTATAAGAGAAATAACATTAATGGGGGCGGGCATCTCCAGCTAACTCCGATAAAGGTTTTGTCACTGAATTTTTCAGTGGTCGGCGTTCTCCAGCTAAGTCCCCGGTGACATTATGTTCTTGATTGTGCGATTTTGTGAGGCTGATAAGTGAGAGGAAGAGGGGAGGAAGAGAGAGAGGTGGAGCAGTGTGGTGATTGTCATGGAAGAAGGCGCTGACAACTTTATCTCCATGTACGTTGAGAAACACAGTCTTCTTCCATTAAAAATCAAAGGGAATCACCTAAAAATTACAGTCATCAGATTGATTTTCAATAAATTACACTGATAAAACAATAGATATTTACTCTACAACAAGTGAAGTTTCCCACATATCATTCTAAATAATCTATTTTATGTCATAAATTGGTGAAAGAAGGTGGTGGACTGGTGAAGCGGTGGATGTTTTGATGAAGGTGAAGGCGGCGGCCGGCGGCTACGGCGGGTTGGGTGGGATGCGGCTACAACTTTTTACATGGTTCACCATTAGATATATAAATCCTCAAAGTTCTTTATGTTCATGTTTACAGATCTGAGATACTTTTAGGCTTTGATTTCTTTTCTTCTGTTTATTCATTTTTCTGATCTTCAACTCTTCACAAGAAGAGGTAATCAGGAAGGGAGGGGTCAAAAAAATGGGCACGAGTCAAAAAAATGAGCATGGGTCTCTACAATTCGGGTTAGTATTTGCCCAATTGGCACATTAAATGAGGGGTCCTACTGCCACGTAGGAAATATGTTAGGGTTAGGGACGATTTTGCCTACTTTATTAACGGTAGGGACAATTTTAGACCGAAAGTAGAAACGGGTATAAACGTGACTAATTTCGATAGTATAGGGACAATTTTAGCCTTTTTCCCTATGACGTTTATGGACACGTACTAATCATTGCTGAAATATACTTAACATTCTTGTGCTCTTAGTATTTTCTTATTCTAAAATTCTAATTTCCATTAATGTTTTAGTTAATTCTCTTGATTATCAGAAGCCCGAGTACTTCTTAAAATAAGCTTTGGTTAAGAATCTGATTCTTTGGTTAAACAAATTGGTTCCGTTACTGGGAGTCTGATAATCCTTTTTTACTTTCCAAATTATCCTTACTAAATCATGTCAAACGCCAACGGGAACAACCAACATGCAATAGGAACTCCAACTCCATTGCCTCAAGGAACCCCACGTGGTTCAAGGGAAAAAAACCCGAAAAGATCCACAACTCACAACAATGACCAACTTGAAAATGGACAAACATGAGAGCAAGACATTGTGAAGCAAATAGTTGCTGAATATGTGAATGAAGATCTTCAAGCTTTCGTGAGAGGGCTACCAGCTATACCGCCAACACCTCCCCAAACAATACTGCAACTGGGGAAAATCCACAATCAGGACGGGCTAATTCCGGAAGTGGAGGCACTCCTAACGAATCCCTCGAAGGGAGACCATGTATGACTAGTAATTCAGATTTTCAATCTTTAATACTAACCTTGCAGAAATAGGTGAAGGAACAAAACGATCGTATCGAGCAAATTCCTAGCGTACCACCTGTCATCAAAGGGATCGATATTGACAAATATTCTCAACAACCATGGAAGCCAAGTGCCGCACCTCTGCCAATTCCTAAATAATTCAAAATGACCGATATACCAAAATATGATGGGACAACTGATCCCCGTGATCATGTTACTGCATTCACCGCAGGAATAAAAGGCAACGACTTAACCAAGAAAGAGATCGAGTCCGTGCTGGTCAAAAAGTTTGGAAAGACTCTTACCAAAGGAGCACTAACGTGGTATTCTCTCTTACCCGAAAATTCTAATGACTTTTTGGCTGAGCTTGCAGATTCGTTCATAAAAGCACATTCTGGTGCACAAAAAGTAGAAAAGAGAATGGAAGACATATTCAAGGTAAAACATGGAGATACAAAGGTTCTTCGAGAATTTGTAGACAGATTCCAGCTGGAAAGGATGTTGTTACCTAGAGTACCTGACAACTGGGCAGCTATGGCATTTGCGAGCAATTTGAATGAGAAAAGCTCTGAAGCCACGAGGTGACTCAAAGAAAGTTTGCGAGAATTCACAGCCACAACGTGGAATGATGTTTATAACAGGTACAATACCAAATTAAAAATTGAAGAGGATACCATAGCTCAATCTAAGGCAGAAGAAAGGACGAATTCGAGACGATTAGAATCAGAAAAAAGAACTGGTAAAAATAGGTACGAGCCATATATGGGACCTTCAGGACGAGAAACTCGTCCCAAGTTTGAAAATGTACGACCTGATCACAGACCGTCAAATAGAGATTCAAGTTCATTATCATCAATATTCAGAAAGGATCGAGATGACCGAAATAGAGGTAATAACACAAATACGAGAATTGGAGACTATAACTTCAATGCAAGTACTTCCGAGCTAATTGCTGTGTTGAGAAACATGGGAGATAAAGTTCGTTGGCCCAAAGAGATGAGATTAAATCCAAACAGAAGGAACCCAGACTTCTGGTGTGAATTCCACAATGATCACGAGCACAGAACATCAGACTGCAGGTTATTACAAGGTGAGGTAGAACATTTATTAAAACAACGCTATCTAACAGAATTGTTTAGTGAAAAAGGTAAGCATGCACATATGAAGAACATGCAGGAGCCCCCAAAACCACCATCTCCAAAGAGAACAATAAATGTGATAAACGGCGGAGAAGAGGTTAATGGCGCAATCTATACAGCAGGAAGAAAGACAACGAAGTTCGCAATAACTCACGTAACTTATGAAACTTTGGAGATAGAATAACATTTGACGATGCATATGCTGATGAGTTATTGGTCCCTCATAACAATGCACTGGTAATATCTTTACTTATACATGACACTAATGTGAAACGAGTATTGATTGATCCAGGTAGCTCAGTGAATATTATTTTGCTGAGAGTTGTGGAGGAGATGTTGATGGGAGACCGTGTAATTCCAAAAGCACGTTCTCTATCCGGATTCGATAACTCTATTGTCATTACGAAAGGAGAAATTGAATTGAGTACTTACGCAGAAGGGGTCATCAAAGAAACAAAATTTCAAGCCATTGGCACGGACATGGCCTATAATATAATTATAGGAAGGCCATGGATTCATGACATGGACGTTGTACCCTCCACACTACATCAGGTTATCAAATTCCCTTCAAAATGGGGTATTCAACAAATTCGAGGAGATTAACAAATTTCGAGGAATATCAACTTAGTAATACACTCGAATAAAAAAGAAGCGGATATAGAACTAAAAGATGCAGGAGCAGCTCAAACAGATACGAGAACAAATAATAAAGATTCAGTGAATCAAATCTCAATAGAGCTCACATCAATGCAGACAGACGTGGATTCTAGACTAGATGTTATTCAGGAGCCAGAAGAAAATAAAAACATAAAAACAACAACAGAGGAACTCGAAGCTGTTCCATTATTTGAGCAAAGGCCAGAACAAAGGATTCACATTGGAGCAAGGCTAAACCCAGTCAGAAAAGGTAAGTTAATTGAATATTTGAAATCTAACGCATATTACTTTGCATGGTCCCATTCAGATATGACAGGTATACCCCCAGAAGTGATGACTCATAAATTAAATGAAGACCCATCACTCGTACCTGTCAAGCAAAAGAAGAGGAAGCATGGATCATTCAAAAATCAAGTGATTGATGAAGATGGAGACTTATTGTTACAAAGTCGTGCCTTTTGGCTTGAAAAATTCTAGAGCCAAGATGTTCCAGGAACATCCGGGGAAGACAATGGAAGTATACATCGATGATATGTTGGTCAAGTCAACTTAAGCTGAAGACCATTTCTAACATCTTGCAACGACATTTGAGATCCTTCACATGTATAATATGAAACTAAATCCAGAAAAATGCGCCTTTGGCGTCGAATCAGGTAAGTGTTTTTGGGTTTTCTCGTATCTAATAGAAACATTGATTTAAATCCTGCTCAAATTAAAACTATTGAAGAAATACCTGATGTGATCACAAGTAAAAAAGAGGTTCAAACATTGACAAGTTGGATTGCGGCTTTAGGAAGATTCATTTCAAGTTCTTCAGAGAAGAGTTTTAAATTCTTCTCAGTGTTAAAGAAGCATAATCAGTTCGAATGGACTGAAGAATGCCAACAAGCCCTCAAAAAGTTGAAGGCTTATCTATCAAATCCTCCCCTATTATCCAAGCCAAGGAAAGGAGAAAGATTATATGTTTATCTTGCTATTGCAGAAGTAGCTGTAAGTGCAGTCTTAGTAAGAGAAGACAAAGGTAAGCAATCTCCTATTTATTATGTAAGTAAATCCTTATTGGATGCTGAAACTAGATACCTTCATCTAGAAAAAATAGCTTTAGCCCTAGTCATGGCAGCAAGGAAATTGAGACCATATTTTCAATGTCATTCAATTTCTGTCATAACTTCATATCCCTTAAGAAATATCCTGCATAAACAAGAACTGTCAGGCAGATTGGCCAAGTGGGCAGTAGAATTAAGCAAATATGATATTGTTTATCAACCTAGGACAACAATAAAGTCTCAGGTTTTAGCAGATTTTATCACAGATTTTAATACCAACATAATTCTTGAAGTAGAAAAAGAATTACAGATTTTTACCGGAGCTAATCCAGGAACATGGACTTTATTTACTGACGTTTCTTCTAATGTTAAAGGAGCTGGTTTGGGAATTGTCTTGATACCACCTTCGGGTGAAACAATAAGGCAAACGATCAAATGTTATCCCATTACTAACAATGAAGCAGAGTATGAAGCTGTCATTGCAGGTTTTGAACTAGCACGAGAACTCTCAATAGAGAAAATCGTGATCAAGAGTGACTCTCAACTAGTGGTAAATTAGATGCAGGGGACTTAAACCGCAAGGGAAACTCGAATGCAGCAATATTTAGAAAAGCATGGTACTGGTCAGGAAATTCCAATCATGGAAGATCGTGCAAATACCCAGAGAGGAAAATGCAGAAGCGGATGCGTTAGCTAACCTTTCTTCAGTAACAAATATAACGAGTTAAGATAATGCTATTGTAATACACTTTTTTTATTTAGCACTCGACCAGGATAAGCACGAGGTAACATTTAATAATTTAACCTGGGATTGGAGAAACGAAATTGTAAATTTTTTACAGTATGGCACCGTGCCTGAAGATAAGAAAGAATCTCAAACACTTCGACGAAAAGTCGCATGGTACTGTCTGGTTCGAGACAATCTATATCACAAAATGTTTGGTGGTCCTTTAGCAAGGTACCTCGGACCTAATCAAATTGAATACGTGATGAAGGAAATGCATGAAGGACGTTCCGAAAATCACGCAAGTGGAAGGTCTTTAGTTAAGACTCTAATCATAGCAGGATACTATTGGCCTAAAATGGAGGAAGAAGCGAAAAATGTTGTAGCCAAATGCGATAAATGCCAACACTATGCTAATAACATGCATCGACCCGCAGAATTATTACATCCAGTTATATCCCCATGGCCATTTATGAAGTAGGGGATGGATATTATAGGTCCTCTCCCCCAATCCAAAGGGAAGGTACGGTTCCTACTTGTACTAATAGATTATTTTTCAAAATGGGTAGAAGTATGTGCTTTTAAACAGGTACGAGAGAAGGAGGTGAAGAATTTCATCTGGCGAAATATCATATGTCGCTTTGGTATCCCAAAGGAGATCGTATGTGATAATGTCCCATAATTTATAGGATCGCAAATCACAAAATTTTTCCAAAGTTGGCAAATCAAACGTATCACCTTATCACCCCGGTGCTAATGGGAAAGCTGAATCAACGAATAAGATTGTCATCAATAATTTGAAAAAATGACTAGAAAAGTCAAAAGGAAATTGGCCTGAAGAGCTACCAGGAGTGTTATGGGCTTATAGAACTATAGCAAAAACAACCAGGGGAGAAACTCCATTCGCACTTGTCTACAATTCAGAGGCTCCAATACCATTAGAAATTGGTGAGCCAAGCACGAGATTCACATTGGCAACAGAAGAGTCAAACAATGACGAGCTAAGAACAAATATGGATTTACTTGAACAAAGGATAGAAGCCGCTTTAATTCGTATGGCAACACAAAAGCAGATTTGTCATGACCCGATTTACCCTCCGAAAGGTATCGTGTCGGCACCTAGTCTCTACGACTAGGTAAGACCAAATTTGCGGATAAAACTTAATTAAATGCGATAAAAATAGTCTCTACGCCGCTCGGAATGTACAAATATACCCCAAGACTCGGATTGTCACAATACAGTCACAAGCTTCTATACTATTGTAGCTCTAAACAAAAACCGAAAAGTACATAATAAATATCTCTATAAGATAGAATGGAAGGTGACTCGGAGGATTCTGCGGACACGGCAGAAATACCTTACGGTCTCCTGGCAACAGCTGCAACGACTAGCCACGTGAAGGATAACTCGTACCTGGATCTGCACACGAAAAACATGTGCAGGAAAGGTCATGAGTACACCACATTTGATACCCAGTAAGTGCCAAGCCTAACTCCAGTCAAGTAGTGTCGAGGTTAGGTTAAGGCTCTATTGGATTTCTAAATAAATCAATTGAAATAGTACAAAAAAGAAGTAATTTCAATAGTAAGCAGTTAAATAGAATAATCTAAAATAAAACAGTAAAGGGAGCCCTCGGCTCGGCACAACGTATCACAAAGTAGAATCTCCCAGGATACCGTCCCGTAGTTCCAAAAGATTATGCGGTACAGGGGGGCGGGGGAATCTCCCAGAATACGTCCGTAGTCCCCAAAATAAACATGCAGCACAGAGGGGATCTCCCAGAATATGTCCGTAGTCCCCAATTTAAATATGCAGAACATGGGGGATCTCCCAAAATATGTCCGTAGTCCCCAATTTAAATATGCAGAACATGGGGGGATCTCCCAAAATACGTCCGTAGTCCCCAATTTAAGTATGAAGAACATGTGGGATCTCCCATAATACGTCCATAGTCCCCAATTTAAATATGCAATGCGAAATGAATAACAGATAGGCATCAATTTAGACAGTTCATCTAATCACAAGTAGGAAAGCAGGGAAAATATCTAAACATGGCGCACATAGTGTCAAATAGGCAATTTAATATGTAAACATATAGGCATGCTTCCCTAATCTAATATGAACAATTTAACACATTGAAGCAACTTAATAGAAGAAAAAAAATTATAATTTTCGAAGGAAAAATAGGATTTTTGCAAGAATGGCCCGTGTACGTACACGGCGCCCACACAACAATTTATGTCAAAAACAACCTAAGGGGAAGTCCCCAACACAGAGTTACGCAAGCCACGAGTACCCGACTCCAAATGGCCCACATCTATTCAATTCAATTGCATAATGTAAATATAACTTTAAGAAATTAATTTAACTAATTAACTCGAAGCTAATACGCGAAATTAGGAAAATCGCCCAAAAAGTCCCTCGGGCCCACGTCTCGGAATCAAGTGAAAGTTACCAATTTAGAACATCCATTCACTCACGAACACACTCGAACAAGAATCATCAAAATCCGACGTCAAAATCCCATTAAATTCTCGGACTTTCAATTGGGAAACTTTTCTCCCATTTTTCTATTTTCCCACTCAAATCCCTTGATTAGATTGAAGAACTTACTATAGATTAATGAAATACAAGTGAAATAGGATTAGGAATCGTTACCTACTGATCCCCTCTTCAAAATCCACGCAAAATCGCCTATTCCCGAGCTCCAAATCATTTTTAGAAGTTATGAAATTCAAACCCTCGAATTTGGTATTTCTGACCAGCGATTTCCGCTTCTGCGCTCAATTGGGCCGCACCTGCGGAAATCGCATCGCAGGTGCGAAAATTCATTAATTGGGCTGGGGCCGCATGTGTAGCTCCGCATTTGCGGTTTCCTAGCCGCATCTGCGAGCCCAACCGACCTTAGCCAAATCCGCATCTGCGCATCCCCTACCACACCTGCTTGTCCGCACCTGCGGCTCCCCTTCCACAGGTGCGAAACACCAGAACCAGCAACTTCATCTTTTTGCCTAAGTCTAAAATCTTCCTATTGTGCATCCGAAACACACCCGAGGCCCCCGAGACCTCAACCAAACCTACCAACCAGTCATATAACATCATCCGGACTTAGTCAGGCCTTCAAACCACATCACATAACACCAAAACCACGAATTAAACATGAATTCAAGCCTAAGACTTAACATTTTTCCAAAATCCACAAACGATGACGAAACACGTCAAAACTAATCCGAATGACCTCAAATTTGACACACACGTCAAAAATGACACTACGAACCTACAAACACTTTCAGAATCCTATTCCGAGCCCGGTATAAAAATTTCACCTATTGGCCGAAATCGCCGAAATTCTAACTTTCTCAAATTGAAGCCTAAATCTACTATAGACCTCGAAAACACATTCCAGACGCGCTCCTTACCCATAAATCACTCAACGAAGCTAACGGAGTCGACGAAATTTTATTTTGGACCCGTCTTCACCTAGTTCTAACTACGGTCCGATTTCTAAAGCTTAAACTCATATTTAGGGACTATGTGTCCCAAAACTCTCCGAAATCCATAACTAAACACTCCGGCAAGTCCCAAAATCAGAAACAAACATGGGGAAAGCAATTATTAGGGAATCAGGGTGATAACTCTCAAAACGACCGACCGGGTCATTACATTCTCCGCCTCTTAAGAAAACTGTTTGTCCTCGAACGAGTATGAAGACATACCTGAAGTTGTGAAAAGGTGAGGGTACTGGCTGCACATATCCTGCTCGGTCTTTCAAGTCACCTCTTCGACCAGCTAACCCCTCCACTAAACCTTTACTGATGCAATATTCTTCGACCTGAGCTTTCTGACCTGCCTATCCAAAATGTCTACTGGCTCCTCAACATAAGATAGATCCTTTTCCAACTGGATTGAACCGAAATCCAATACATGAGTCGGATCACCTTGATACTTCCGGAGCATAGAGACGTGGAATACCAGATGAACTCCTGCTAGGCTGGGAGGTAAGGCAAGCTCATAAGAAACCTCACCAACACGCTGCAATATATCAAAAAGGCCAATGAACCTCGAACTAAGCTTACCCTTCTTCCCGAACCTCATGACGCCCTTCATAGGCGATACCTAAAGCAAAACCCGATCACCGGTCATAAATGCCAAATGACAAATCTTCTGGTCTGGGTAACTCTTCTGCCTAGACTGAGTTGTGCGAAGCCTCTCCTGAATCACCTTTACCTTGTCCAGGGCATCCTGGACCAAATCTGTACCGAACAAGGCTAAGGACTGAACATCCAAGGCTAAGGACCTCTCAACTGCCGGAAGATATGCCAAACTCCCCAAACTCTCCGCCCGGGGATTCAAGGCATCGAGCACCACATTGGCCTTCCCCGGGTGGTATAATATAGTGATGTCATAGTCCTTGAGTAGCTCCAAGCACCTCCGCTGGCGCAAATTAAGGTCCTTCTGCCCGAACAAGTGCTGCTAACTCCGGTGATCCGTGAAAATCTCATTGGGAACACCAGACAAATAATGATGCCAGATCTTCAGGGCACGAACAATAGCTGCCAACTCGAGGTCATGAACCATATAGTTCTTCTCATGCACCTTCAACTTTCTGGACACGTAGGCAATCACCCTATCATCCTGCATCAATACCGCTCCAAGGCCAATCCTCGAGGCATCACAATAGACTTATAGGATCCTGAGCCTATAGGCAATACAACCACTGGGGCTGTAGTCAGGGCTGTCTTGAGCTTATGAAAGCTCTCCTCACACTCCTCAGTCCACCTGAACGGAGCACCCTTCTGGGTCAATCTTGTCATAGGTGCTGCAATGAATGAAAATCCCTCTACAAAGCGGCGATAGTACCCTGCCAAACCAAGGAAATTGCAGATCTCAGTAGCTGATGACGGTCTAGGCCAACTCTGCACCGCCTCCACCTTCCTTGGATCTACCTTGATCCCATCACAAGACACCACGTGACCTAAGAATGCCACTGAATCTAGCCAAAATTCACACTTAGAAAATTTTTCATACAACTTCTTCTCTCTCAAAGTCTGAAGCACGGTCCTCAAGTGCTACTCATGATCCTCCCGAGCCCGGGAATATACCAAGATATCGTCAATAAATACAATGCCGAAGGAATCAAGATGAGGCCGGAACACACTGTGGATCAAATGCATAAAGGCTGCTGGGGCATTGTTCAGTCCGAATGACATGATAAGGAACTCATAATGACCATATCTGGTCCTGAAGGTAGTCTTCTGGATGTCCGGCTCCCGAATCTTCAACAGATGATAGCCAGATCGCAAGTCAATCTTGGAAAATACCCTGGCACCCTGTAACTAGTCAAATAAATCATCAATGCGAGGCAAATGATACATGTTCTTCACTGTAACCTTGTTCAGCTGCCGATAATCAATACACATACGCATAAAACCATCCTTTTTCTTCACAAATAATACCGGAGAACCCAAAGGTGATACACTAGTCCTGATGAAACCCTTATCAAGAAACTCCTGCAACTGCTCCTTCAACTCCTTCAACTCTGGAGGAGCCATACGATATGGAGGAATAGAAATAGGCTGAGTTCCTGGAAATAAATCGATGCTGAAATCAATATCTTTGTCGGGAGGCATACCTGGAAGATCAACTGGAAATACATCAGGGAAGTCCGTCACTACTGGAAATAACTCAACTATAGGGGTATCAACACTAACATATCTCACATTGGCCAAATACGCATCACACCCCTTCTCAACCATCCGCTGATCCTTAAGGAAATAAATGACTCTGCAGGGAGTATACTCTAAGGTACCTCTCAACTCTAATCTTGGTAAACCTGGCATAGCCAGTGTCACAGTCTTAGCGTGAAAATAAAGAATAGAATAATGGGGCGACAAGCAGTCCATGCACAATATAACATCAAAATCTACCATACCGATTAATAACAAATCAGCTCTGGTCTCAAAACCACTGATAACAATGAAACACGACCGATATACGCGGTCCACAATGAGAGAATCTCCCACGGGAGTAGAAACATAAATGGGGAAACTAAAATAATCCCGAGATATCCCCTAATGTGAAGCAAAATAAGAAGACACATATGAATATGTAGAACCTGGATCAAATAATACTTATGCATCCCTATGACTGTCAGGGACGATATCTGTGATGACTGAATCTGAAGCGACGACCTCTGAACGGGCTGGAAGGGCGTAGTACCTGGCCTGGCCTCCCCCTCTAGGGTGACCTCGACCTTCCCGACCTCCGTCTCAAGCTTTCTGAGATGGTGGAGTAGCAGCTGGGGCTATAAAAATAGTCGGAGGACCCGGTGGAGCACGTGGAGCCTGATATTTCTGAGATGATGCACCCCGCCTAACTCTAGGGCAATTTCTGAACATGTGACGAGTGTCACAACACTCAAAACAACCCTTCGGAGGATGCTGCGGCTGAGACTGACTCTAAACTGGCATGCTGGGCCGGCCAGTAATAACACCTCGAGCAGGAGGCATACTAGATACTGGCGGTGCATAATAAGGCTCCTGAGGTCTAGGAGGAGCTGGAATACCACCGGCTGCCGAAAAAACTGAATGAACAGGGCGACTCACAAAACCCCTACCATAGCATGCTGCTGGTGCACGAGCTCCCGAATAATGACCTGTCTCTCGAGACCTCTTGGCCTCTCTCTCCTCTCTATCTCGAGAAAACATGCCCTCTACCCTCTTGGCAATACTCACTGCTTGCCGATAAGTGATATCCATCTCTAACTCCCTGGCCATACTAGTCCGAATACTGGGGTGGAGTCCCTCTATGAAGCGTCGAACCCTCTCTCTGATCGTGGAAACCAAAGCCGGTGCATGCCGAGCTAACTCACTGAAACAGAGTGCATACACCAACACAGTCATAGTACCCTGGCGTAACTGCTTGAACTCTGCACGCCAAGCATCCTTGAGGCTCTGAGGGACATACTCACGCAAAAACATCTCTGAGAACTGAGTCCAAGTGAGTGAATATTCCTCATCCGCACTACTCAGCTCATAGTCACGCCACCACTGATAAGCCGCTCCCCTCAGCTGGAAGGCGGTGAAAGAAACCTCACTCGTCTCCATAATGCCCATAGTGCGGAGAATACGATGACACTCCTCAAGAAAAC
Source organism: Nicotiana undulata (assembly GCA_005239495.1). Classification (NCBI taxonomy): domain Eukaryota; kingdom Viridiplantae; phylum Streptophyta; class Magnoliopsida; order Solanales; family Solanaceae; genus Nicotiana; species Nicotiana undulata. Next base: position 69,676 of record ML277935.1, read on the forward strand.
TCAGAGCGTCATCAAAAGCTAGTCCAGTGAAAGTAGGTGGGTGGTACTTCTTGTACCTCTCAAGTCTTAGCTACTCTGCCTCATAAGCAGCTGCCCTGGCCTCGTGCTACGCCGGAACCACTGGGGGTATAAGAATGTACTTTGGAGCCTGATCAACATGAACCCTCTGTTCAGGAGTGCGGGTTGTGAGAGTCTGTGCTCCTCCCCCGGCCTGAGATGTGGCTGGGGCTATCGGAAGTAGCCCAACTTGAGTCAGAGTGATGAATATGCTCATGAACTAAGCCAAAGTCTCCTAGAGGGCTGGAGCAGCAATAAGGACCTCCTGTGCCGACCCTCCAGCTAGAGCTGCTGTGGGCTCTTCTGTCGCTGCTCTCACCGGTGCTCGGGCCGCACCGCGTGCTCGTCCTCTACCCCTACCCCTGCCTCTGGCGACTCTGGCTGGGGTCTCGGGTGCTTGATTGTCGATCCATCTAGTACAGGTCCTCACCATTTGTGAGAAAGAATATAATAGAGTTGTAAAATTTTGATGTCAATAACTCGCACGACAAGGAAATCCAAAGAATGTTGTTGGATCAAGAAGCTGAGTGGTTTTGAAGATTGACAATGGAACTCAGAATTGAACCAGGTCCATCACTAGAGACACAGACTCATGCAGAGTTAAGGGCAGGTGAGGTGCACAAGCATGAGATAAAAGAAATCTGTGATATAAAGAGATATCTCCCGATCGAAAAGGTTGCAAATTGATAAGGAGATGGACTCCTTATTCATTAAGAACAGAATCAAGATAAGGGAGGATTTAGAGAATTGAGATCAACTAGAACTCTTCCACCAAGGAAGAGTAGCATCCGAATTTTAGTGTATCTCTTTTCCCACTAAATCCTATATATTATTTAGTGTTCTTATTGTATAGGTACGCACAAACATAGAAGAAAAACAAGAATTGAGAGCAAAATTACCACAACAATTTTGCAAGCAGTTCGTGTGAGAATTGAGTGTGCGATTCTGAAGCTACTTGAACCAACTAGAAGAACCAGTTCCATCTATGGTCTTTTAGTTTAGTTTATTTGTATTAGGTGATTTAAAATTGTTCATTTCAGCTTTATCTAGAAGAAATTGTAATAGGTACTGAGTGTTCAAGTTAGAGTTAACTTGAAGGTTGCGCAAATAGCTAGAGGCTAGTTTGCTACAAGGGGATTAGAGTTAGTCCTTAGGTTTACAAAAGAGTTTATTTTGTAAATGCTGTTTGGCTCATTTATTTAGTAAAGAGTTTGGGAAAATCCTACTAGGAAGTAGGTCGTGGTTTTTTTAACCTTTTGAGCCAGGTGTTTTCCACGTAAAATCATTGTGTTCTTTAAATTATGCATTTATTATTCCACAAACTGTAGGATTTGGAACACAGAAGAACCCGGTCCTTCTATAACTGCTGCACGCAAAAATTGGATACCACATAAATCACCCCTCCTCTTGTGTGGTGTTGACATTTGGAAAATCAATTGGTATCAGAGCAGGTTATCCTTGAAGAGGCTAACACCTTAGGAAAAGATCAAAATGAGTGCACCACCTGGGAACTGGGAAGGACAATTAACTGCTAGGCCACCACTCTTCAATGGCCTGTATTACTCCTGGTAGAAGAACACGATGAAAGATCACTTAATTGGGGAAGACTATGAACTATGGGATACAGTCACTGACGGCCCTCTAGCCACCATGAAGAAGACTGCTGAAGAATTAGAAGTGCCAAACACAAGAGGTGACTACACTGCCGAAGATTTGAGAAATGGGAAAAGAATGCAAAAGCCAAGAAGTGGCTTGTGTGTGGACTTGGTCCAGATGAGTACAACAGGATTCAAAGCTGCATTACTGCCAAGGAAATGTGGCACACTCTGCAAGTGGCTCATGAAGGGACTGCACAAGTAAAAAGATCCATAGGTACATTACTATACTCTCAATATGAGAATTTCTCTATGAAGGAAGGAGAAACCATCCAAGACATGTACACTAGGTTCACCACTCTGACAAATGAACTAAAGTCTCTTGAAAGGATTATTCTTGAAGAAGACAAGGTTGAAAAGATTTTGACAAGGGTCTTGCCAATCTCTTGGGAAAGTAAGATCACTGCAATTCAGGAATCCAAGAACATGTCAACCCTCAGGTTGGATGAGCTAATTGGAAACCTCACTTCCTATGAACTTAGAAGGCAGACAATGAAGATGGATGCTCCCAAGAAAGAAAGAAGTCTGGCACTCAGAATCACTGAGGGAGCAGAACTAGAGGAAGATGAGATGGCTATGATCCCCAAGGAATTCAGAAACTATCTCATTAAGAAAAAGAGCATCTCAAGAGGCGAAAACTACAACAAGGCAAAGGCTCCATAAAAACCCACAAACGAGGGATGCTACAAATGTGGAAAAACTGATCATCACATCAAGAACTGTCCTCAGTGGGAAGTGGAATGGAAAAGGGAAAGATCTGAAAGAAGGAACCGGAAGAAGGAACAGGTTCATCCCAAGAAAACATCAACAAAAGTTATGGTTGCTGCGTGGGAAGAAAGCTCAGATTAAGAATCAGATGATGAAGATGGAGATGAATAAGCACTCATGGCTATTGGTGAATCAGATGAGGAATTAGAGGTAAGAATATCTCATCTCAAAAATAATATTAAGTTCCTATCTAAAGAAAAACTTTCTGAACTATTACTTGATTTCATCGATGATTCTGAAGAAATAAATAAAGAGAAGGAACAACTGTCTAAGGAGTGTGTAATGTTAAAAGCAAAGTGTAAGAACCTGGAGCTCAGAGTAAGTGAATATGTGAGTGAAACCACTGCTCTGAAGAACCAGGTTCATCCACTTGAAACAAATGTCCTAGAGTTAAAATCTGAAAATTTAAAACTGAAACTAGGAACCAGTAAGAAGACAACTGACAACTCTCAACTCATCTTAGAAGAAAATGTAGGAAGACTAAAGGATGAGTTTTATAATAAAGATGAAACAGATAAGAGTATTGAATGAGGAACTTGGTAAGGTTAAGCATGAACTAGACAGAACTTGAAAATGGAATAAATCCTCTGATACCTTAACATGACTACAAGAAAATCATAGTAGCAACAGAAGAGAACCTGGCTTTGGGAGTCAACTGCCTAAATGGGATTCAAAAAGTAAGTACCCCACACTTCCTGAGAACAAAATTTGTACCCATTGTGGTAAGACTGGTCACTACAAAAATGAATTCAATGCAAAAGAGCAGGCCAGTCAAAGAATAAAAAAAAATTTCAAAAGAAAAAGTGGCTACCAAATTGGGCTAAAAGGAACTTAATTCATCCTTTTTCTTATCAAAAGGGACCCAAACTAGTTTGGGTTCCTAAGACTAACCCCTGATTTTCTTTTGTAAGTTCAAGTAAAAGGGAGTAGTCAAATATGTTACATGGATAGTGGCTGCTCAAAACACATGACTGGGAACAAGGAACAGTTCCTTTCACTTGAGAACCTCAAAGGAAGAAATGTCTTACTCAGTAGAGCCTCAACCTGACCTCGTCACTACTTGATTAGGGTTAGGCTCTGCATTTACTGGGTACCGAATGTGGAGTACTCACGCCCTTCTACGCATGTTTTTCCCATGTGCAGATCCAGGTACCAGTACGCCGTATCGTGGTTAGCCAGCAACTAGCAGTGGGAGACTTGAGGTATATTCTGCAGCGTCCGCAGAGTTCCGAGTCCCCTTCCTGTCCTAGCGTAGTTAGCACTGGTAGATGAGACTATACTGTCATTTTTCTTCAGTTTGTATATTGAACTATAAAGTTAGCTTGTGATGTTTTGTTGATATTCCGGGTCTTGGGTAAAGTGAGCTGTAATGCCGAGCGGCTTCGAGTATTAGTATGGCTTTATTTTCATTTTCTGCTAAATTCACTTGTTTATCTTTAATTTTTCTCAACGAATAGGCTTACCTAGTCATCTAGAGTAGGTGCCGTCACGAGACCCAGTCGGAGGGAGAATTGGGTCGTGACAAGTTGGTATCAGAGCGTCATATTCATAGGAGTCACAACATCACAATTCGATTTATTAGAGTCTCGCGGATCGGGGCGAAGACGTCGGTACTTATCTTCGAGGGCTATGTAACTGTTAAGAACAATCTTACTTCTTGAAATTCCTTATCGTGCTAGTATTGTCATCCAAATTCCTAAACTCTATTCTATTCTTGCTTACATATGGTTCGTACTCGCACCGGACGTACTGACAGGCAGGAACCCGAGCCCCCAGCCAGAGCCACTAGAGGCACGGGCCGGGGCAGAGGACGAGCACGCGGTGCAGCCTGAGCACCGGCCAGAGCGGAGGCAGGGGATCCCCCAACAACCACAGTTGGAGGGGCACCGGAGGTCCCTACTATCATTCCAGCCCTCCAGGAGACCTTGGCCCAGTTCATGAGTTCTTTCAGTACTCTGTCTCAGGCAGGGCTACTTTCGCTAGCCCCAGCTACATCTAAGAACGGGGGAGGGACCCAGACTCCCGCTACCCGTACTCCTGAGAAGAGGGTCCACATGGGGCAGGTCCCAGATTATATTCCTATGCCTCCAGCAGCTCCAGTTCAGCAGGAGGTCAGAGCAGCTGCATCTGAATCTGAGCAGCTCCGTCTTCAGAGGTACAAGAAGTACCACCCACCTGATTTTAGCGGATTAGCTTCAAATGATGCTCTGTGTTTTCTTGAGGAGTGTCATCGCAACCTTCTTACCATAGGTATTGTGGAGACGAGTGGAGTCTCTTTCACCACTTTTCAGTTGAGAGGAGCAGCCTATCAGTGGTGGCGTGCATTTGAGCTTAGTAGTCTGGACGAAGCAGCCTCACTTACTTGGGCTCAGTTTTCAGAGATGTTTCTACTTGAGTTCGTCCCTCAGAGTCTCAGGTATGCTTGGCGTGCAGAGTTTGAGCAGTTACGCCAGGGGTACTATGACTGTGTCAGAGTATGCAGTCCGGTTCAGTGACTTGGCACGATATGCATTAGCCTTGGTTTCTACTGTCAGAGAGAGGGTTCCCCGTTTTATTGAGGGGCTCCATCCCAATATTCGTACTAGCATGGCCAGAGAGTTGGAGACAGATATTACTTACCAGCAGGCCGCGAGCATTGCTAGGAGGATCGAGAGTATGTTGATCCTGGACAGGGAGGAGAGAGAGGCCAAGTGGTCTCGAGAGACTGGTCACTTCTCAAGGACTCGTGCACCAGCAACACGCTATGGTAGGGGTTTTGTGAGCCTCCCTGTTCATTCAGATCTTCCAGAAGCTAGTGGTATTCCATCTCCCCCTAGACCTCGAGAGCCTTATTATGCACCACCAATATCTCAGGTGCCTCCTGCTCGAGGTGCTATCACCGGTCAGTCCAGCATGCCAGGTCAGAGTCAGCATCATCACCCACGTCCTCAGAGGGGTTGTTTTGGGTGTGGTGACCCTCGTCATGTGATCAAGGATTGCCCAGAGCTAGGAGGGGTGCACCACCGGAGACTTATCAGGTTCCGCATCTTCTACCAGGTCCCCCAGCTATACTGTCAGCCCCAACTGCTACCCCACCATCTCAGGCAACTCGAGGTGGAGGTCGGGGTGGCCGAGGAGGTCGAGGTCATCTTAGAGAGGGAGGCTAGGCCAGATATTATGCTCTTCTAGCCAGGTCCGAGGCCATTGCTTCAGATTCAGTCATCACAGGTATTGTCCGCGTTTGTCATAGAGACGCTTCGGTATTATTTGACCCAGGTTCGACATATTCATATGTGTCTTATTATTTTACCTCACATTTGGGGATATCTAGGGATTCTTTGAGTTCCCCCGTATATGTTTCTACTCCTGTGGGAGATTCTCTTGTTGTGGACCGCGTATATCAGTCGTGTTTGATTGTTATTAGTGGTTTTGAGACCAGAGCTGATTTATTATTACTCAGTATGGTAGATTTCGATGTTATCTTGGGCATGGACTGGTTGTCGCCCCATTATGTTATTCTTGATTGTCACGCCAAGATCGTGACACTGGCTATGCCAGGATTACCGAGATTAGAGTGGAGGGGTTCATTAGAGTATACTCCTCGTCGAGTCATTTCTTTTCTTAAGGCTCAGCGGATGGTTGCAAAGGGGTGTGATGCTTATTTGGCCTATATGAGGGATGTTAGTGCCGACACCCCTACAGTTGAGTCAGTCCCAGTTTTGAGGGACTATCCTGATGTTTTTCCAGCTGACCTTCCGGGTATGCCGCCCGACAGAGACATTAACTTAAGCATTGACTTGTTGCCAAACACTCAGCCTATTTCCATTCCTCCCTATTGTATGGATCCTCCTAAGTTGAAGGAACGGTTGCAAGAATTGCTTGATAAGGGGTTCATCAGGCCTAGTGTATCACCTTGGGGTGCGCCGGTGTTATTTGTGAAAAATAAGGATGGTACGATGCGGATGTACATTGATTACATATAGTTGAATAAGGCGACAGTGAAGAACAGTGTAACGACCCGACCAGTTGTTTTGCGTATTCGGACCCCGTTCCCTTAAATAAGACTTTCTGTAGCAACTTATCGTGATTTGTGAGTTGCGGGGACGGGTGGTTCGGTAGTTGGAAGTGTTTGGAATAGTATAGGAACACTTGGTTCCTTAAGGCTGGCTTTTAAAGCCAAGTTTGACTTCGGTCAACATTTTGAGTAAACAACCTTGAAATTTGGTTTGGAACGTGATTTTATGCTATCGAGGTCCGAACGGAATTCTGAGACCGGGAATAGTTCTGTTATGTCATTCATGACTTGCTTGCAAAATTTGGTGTCATTCCAAGTAGTATAGGTCGGTTCGGCGCATTGGAACCGAATTCAAGAACTTAGAAATTCTTAAGTTTGATCCTAGGGGTTTTGAGGGGTGATTTTGAGATTTAGCATTGTTTCGGGTGTTCCGAAGGCTCGAGCGAGTCTGTATTATGATTTAGGACTTGTTGGTATAATTGGACGGAGGTTCGGGTGGGCCTAGGTGCCTCCCGGATACCACACGAGGCCAAAAACCACTTGAAAATGCAGCTGGTGCACCTGATCTGGTGTGACTGCAGGTGCGGTTGCCTAGCCACAGGTGTGGGACCGCTCCTGCAGTCCCAGCCTCGCAGGTGTGGGAATGCCGCAGGTGCTGATTTAATTCTGCAGGAGCGAAACCGCAGGTGCGGTCTCCAACTCCGCAGGTGCGGGCCCAACCTTTTCCGTCCAACTCCGCAGGTGCGAGCCCCAGCTCGCTGGCGCGAGACCGTAGGTGCGGTCCTCGAGCCGCAGGTGCGGAACCCCTGTCGGCCAGGCAGTGTATTTTCATTTAAACACGGGATTTCCTTCATTCTTTCCATTTTTCATCTCCATTGAAGACTTGAGAGCTTGAGAAGAACTCTCTACAACCTAGCTACTAAGAGGTAAGTAAATTCTATTTAAATGTTAGATTATTACACCAAAACTTAGGTAGATTAACACCTAATTAGTGGAAATCAAAGGGGTTAGAGTGAAAACCTAGGATTGATGAACTTTAGGGAATTTCACCACTTTTCTACCATGAAATCATATAAAAATTACATATTAATGATCCTTAGGCTATGGGTGAGTGTTATCTTCGAAAATTTTCGGAATCCGAGCATGTGGGCCCGGGGGGTGTATTTTGGGATTTCTTCAAGAATAGTGAATTTACGAAATAAGTAGGATAATTTCCATACTTTGAGCATGCATTGACGCATTTATATATCATTTGATTAGTGTCGAGTCCTCGGGTGTAAGATTTGGAGTTTCGAGCGCGTTCTTGACCGGGAGGTTGATTCTACGCGAGGTGAGTCTCCTTTCCAACCTTGTAAGAGGGAATCGTCCCCATAGGTAAATGTAAACGATTGAGTTTGTCCTTATTTGCGGGGGCTACGTACGCACAAAGTGACGAGAGTCCGTGCGTAGCTACTACTCTGTTGTGTCGGGTAGAATTTAGGACTTCACAAGCATGCCTCTATGTGACTTACCTGTATCCTTACTTATGTTCCTGGTTGCTTGTTATCCTTGAAATTAACATGAGAATTTCGGAAGCTATGTGTAAGTTTAAGTGTTTAAATCCCTGAATTTAAGAATAATCCATGATAAATTCCTGAATTTCCTAATAATTCTGTGTATGTCTATGAGCACCCGTGTCGCATGCATAATTCGTGAGCGGGGTAGCCTTATATTTATGTCAACCACGTCGCATGATCGATTCGCTAGAGGGTAATAGATGCATCTATGGTTCGTGCCGCTCGACCCTCAGTAGTGCACATTTAACTTTCTGCGTCGCTTCAGCCGTTCGCCTCGGCATATTATATGTTATGTGCTTGATTGAGAGTCTTATTATTATTCTTACCAATTAAATTGTTCTGTGAGAAAGAAACTTGTGATTTTTGTTAAATATATTTTTACTTGGCCCTTGCAGGGAGATCGTTATCTTTATATATTGATGCTTTATGTTTACTTGCTTTCCATAAATGTTATTACTGTTTAGATTCATTAAATCATATTATTGATGATGACCCTAGTGAGTAACACGTCTACCTCTCGTCACTACTTCGAGTTTAGACGGGATACTCACTGGGTACACATTTGTTTATATGTACTCATGCTACACTTCTGTACTTTATTTTACAGGTTCTGAGGTTGTTGCACCTGGTCACCATTCGGGTGTTCATTGCTGAGAGTACTATCGGGATTTGACTACACAGTGAGTGAGCTGCTCTTCCTAGCGTTCTACAGCGGCACTGTGGAGCTTCTATTATTTTTGGGATATTCTGTCTACCCCCTTTCAGACAGTTGTACATTCATTTTGTCTATTTGTATATTCCACTAGTCGCTTGTGGGCTTGTGACACTTGGTCTTGGCACCCATAGTTGATTCGCTAGTATTTTGCTAATTCCGTTTTATGCTGGCAAATGATTTTGGGTTATTTTAAATCAACTTGTTTCATTTCCTCACTTTTAGTAAAGGACTCCTTAAATTTAAAATTGGGTAAGTGTTTGAACATCTCATTTGTGTAAGTAATTTTGTTAGTAACTAGTGTTGGCTTGCCTGACTTCGATGTTGGGCGCCATCACGACCTGGGTATCAATTTGGGTCGTGACAACATGGTACCCATTGCCTCGTATTGATGATTTGTTTGACCAGTTACAGGGTGTCAGGGTATTCTCCAAGATTGATCTTCGTTCGGGCTATCATCAGTTAAAGATTCGGGAGTCGAATATCCCAAAGACTACTTTCAGGACTAGATATAGTCACTATGAGTTTCTTGTTATGTCATTTTGGCTGACCAATGCTCCAGCAACCTTCATGCATCTGATGCACAGCGAATTTTGGCCTTATCTTGATACTTTTGTCATCGTATTATTGATGTCTTTCTGGTATATTCTCGGTCCCAGGAGGACCATGAGAAGCACTTGAGGACCGTGCTTCAGACCTTGAGAGAAAAGAAGTTGTATGCCAAATTATCTAAGTGTGAATTTTGGCTTGATTCGGTGGAGTTCTTAGGCCATGTGGTATCTTCGAATGGGATCAAGGTAGATCCGAAGAAGGTAGAAGCAGTGCAGAGTTGGCCCAGACCGTCTTCAGCTATCGAGATCCGCAGTTTCCTCAGTTTGGCCGGTTATTATCGTCGTTCCGTGGAGGGATTCTCATCCATTTCAGCACCCATGACTAGATTGACCTAGAAGGGTTCACCTTTTGTTTGGACTGAGGAGTGTGAGGAGAGATTTCAGAAGCTCAAGACAGCCCTGACTACAGCTCTAGTGTTAGTACTACCTACCAGTTCGGGGTCCTATACGGTCTATTGTGATCCTTTGAGGATTGGTTTGGGAGAGGTGTTGATGCAGGACGGTAGGGTGATTGCCTACGCGTCCAGACAGTTGAAGGTGCATGAGAAGAACTACCCTGTGCATGATCTCGAGTTGGCAGCGATTGTTCACACCCTGAAGATATGGCGTCATTATTTGTATTGTGTTCCCTGTGAGATATACACGGATCACCGAAGCTTGCAGCATATATTCAGGCAGAAGGATCTCAATTTGCGTCAGCGTAGGTAGTTGGAGCTACTCAAGGATTATGACATCACTATATTATACCACCCTGCAAAAGCCAACGTGGTGGCCGACGCCCTGAGTCACCGGGCAGAGAGTGTGGGTAGTTTGGCATATCTTCGCGCAGCCGAGGGGCCCTTAGCTTTGGATGTTCAGTCCTTAGCCAGCCAGTCCGTGAGATTAAATCTCTCCAAGCCTCACCGTGTGTTGGCGTGTGTTGTTGCTCGATCTTTTATTTATGACCGCATTCGGGATCGCCAGTATGATGATCCTGACCTTCGAGCCCTTCGGGATAGAGTACATCGGGATGGTGTCAGGGATATGACCATAGGTGATGATGGTGTGATGAGATTGCAGGACCGTATTTGTGTGCCCGATGTAGATGGACTTCGGGAGTTGATTCTTGAGGAGGCCCATAGCTCGTGGTACTCCATTCATCCCGGTACCACGAAGATGTACCAGGATCTGAGACATCACTATTGGTGGCGAAGGATGAAGAAGGATATAGTGGAGTTCGTAGCCAGATGCCTCAATTGTCAGCAGGTCAAGTGTGAGCATCAGAGACCGGGAGGATTATAGCAGATGAGGCTTCCAGAGTGGAAGTGGGAGCTGATCACCATGGATTTTGTGGTTGGGCTTCCTCGGACTTTGAGGAAGTATGATGCTATTTGGGTGATCAAGGACCGGCTGACCAAGTCAGCCCATTTTATTTCGGTATTTACTACGTATTCTTCGGAGAGGTTGGCTCAGATCTACATGCGGGAGATAGTCCGGTTGCACGGTGTGCCGGTATCTATTATTTTAGATCGAGGTCCTCAGTTCACCTCACACTTCTGGAGAGCCTTACATAGTGAGTTGGGTACTCAGATTGATCTCAGTACAATATTTCACCCTCAGACGAACAGACAGTCCGAGCGCACGATTCGGATTCTGGAGGATATTCTCCGTGCTTGTGTGATGGATTTTGGAGGATCATGGGATCAGTACTTTTCTCTTGCAGAGTTTGCTTATAATAACAGCTACTAGTCCAACATTCAGATGGCGCCGTTTGAGGCTTTATATGGTAGGCGGTGTCGGTCTCCAGTAGGATGGTTCGAGCCGGGCGAGGCCTGATTGTTGGGTAAAGATTTGGTCCAGGATGCCTTGGACAAGATGAAGGTGATTCAGGATAGAGTTCGCACGGCTCAGTCCAGGCAGAAGAGTTATGCAGACCAGAGAGTTTGTGATTTGTCATTCATGGTCGGTGATCGGGTTTTGCTTTGGGTATCGCCTATGAAGGGCGTCATGATATTTGGGAAGAAGGGTAAGCTGAGTCCGAGGTTCATTGGCCTTTTCGGGGTGTTACGGCCATTTGGGGAGGTTGCTTATGAGTTGGCCTCTCCTCCCAACCTAGAAGGTGTTCATCCGGTATTCCACGTTTCCATGCTCCGGAAGTATCACGGTGATCAGACACATGTTTTGGATTTCAGCTCAGTTCAGTTGGACAAGGATCTATCATATGTTGAGGAGCCTGTGGCCATTTTGGACAGGCAGGTTAGAAAGCTCAGGTCGAAGAATATTGCCTAAGTTAAAGTGCAGTGGAGGGGTCATCCGGTCAAGGAGGCGACTTGGGAGACCGAGCAGGACATGCAGAGTCAGTACCCTCAACTATTCACAGCTTCAAGTATGTTTCTATACTCGTTCGAGGATGAACTATTCTCTTAAGAGGGGGAGAATGAAACGACCTTGTCGGTCGTTTTGAGAGTTAGCGCCCCGATCCCCTAATAAATGCTTCTCCTATGTCTTATTATGTTAATGGAACTTGTCGGAGCGCTGAGTGATGAAAATTGGAGTGATTATGGACATATAGTTCTTTAAGTTGAGTTTTAAACTTAGAAATCGGACCATAGCGGGATCTGTGTGAAGACGGGTCCGAAATGGAAATTTGTCGACTCCGTTAGCTCCGTTAGGTGATTTCGGGGTTGGGAGCTGTTCGGATTGTATTCTCAAAGTCGGATGTAGATTTAGGCTTGAATTGGCGAAAGTTAGAATTTCGGCAATTTCGGCCGATAGGTGAAATTTTGATATCGGACTCGGAATGGAATTCCTAAAGCGACAGCAGGTCTGGAATGTCATTTATGACCTGTGTGCAAAATTTGAGGTCATTCGAACGAGTTTAGACGTGTTTTGGCGTCGAGGGTGAATTCTTGAATGTATGCATATTCGATGATTTTGATGTTATGGAACGTGTTTTTAAGGCTCTACCAAGTTTGAATAAGGTATTTAGACTAGTTGGTAGTGTTGTTTGAGGTCCCGGGGGCCTCGGGTGTGTTTCGGGTGGTCAACGGGTATATTTTTGGCCTAAAGTTCAGCTATTTTTCTGGTTTTTGAGCATCAGTTGTTTCTTCAGTGTGATCGCATGGCATGAACCGCGATTGCATAGTAGAGATTTGGGCCCAGCACTGTTTGGTCAGTGCGATCGTAGTAGGCAACAGGCGACCGCACAGGGTCATTGGGCCGGCCAGGGGAAATCACTGTGCGTTCGCGTGGGCCTGTCTGCGGACGCATAGAGTCCAGCCCATGTTTGTCCACGATCGCGGGTCCTTCAGTGCGACCGCACTATGTCCAGGGTAAGGGGGTGGAACTTACTCTATGCGATCGCATCCTATTATCCGCGATCACACTTCATTAAATATACCCTGGGCAGAATATTAAACCTGTTTCGAGGTATAGGCTTATTTCACCATTTTTGAATTTTGGAGCTCGGGAGAGGCGATTTTTGAAGGATATTTCACCCGGGTATTCTAGGTAAGTGGTTTCTAACAATCAGAGGTCAATTTCCATAATTCTAATCTTAATTCCACCCTTAATTTCGAGATTTTGGGTAGAAATTTGGGAAAAATGAAAGAAACCTTTTAGACCAAATTTTGGATTTTTGATTGGTTATTTGACCTCCGATTGGAAAATATTTCATATGGTTAGACTCGTGAGTGAATAAGGGTTCGGAAATGTAAAATGTTATCCGATTCCGAGACGTGGGTCCGAGGGGCGTTTTGGTCAAAGTTTTCTAATTTCGCGTATTAGTTTCGAATCAATTAGTTAGTTTGAATTCTTGAAATGATATTTACATTATGCAATCGAATTGAATAGATTTGGGCCACCCAAAGTTGGATACTCGTGGAAAGAGCGTGGTTATCGGTTGATTTGCACAGTCGAGGTAAGTGGCTTGCCTAACTCTGTGTTGGAGAACTTCCCTTAGGCATTTTAAACTGGTTTTTACTATAAAAACCCCATGTACATGAGGTGACGAGCGCGTTCATGGGATATTTTCACTGAATTTCCATAGTTCTTTCTATGACATGTCTCATTTTCAATCCTATTATTACTGTTACTGGTTTGAGTTGAACAATAACTTAAGATTTTATCCTGACAATCAATTTTACCTGATTTTCCACTGGTTACAATTATTTGAAACTGGTTTAGGTATTTTACCCCATAATTTCCAACTGTTTTTCCAAAAACCTTTGAATTACGCTATATTTGATATATACCCTGCATTACATATTTGCATTGGGACAGCGGGCATAGACCTGAGCCTTTCCCTTGCATTGTATCGCATACATTGGGACTGCGGGCATAGACCTGAGCCTTTCCCTTGCATTGCATCGCATAAATTGGGACTGCAGAGACCTGAGCCTTTCCCTTTCATTGCATCGCGTACATTGGGACTGCGGGCAGATACCTGAGCCTTTCCCTTGCATTGCATTGCATATTTACGTTGGGACTGCGGGTCGAGACCTGAGACTTTCCCTTGCATTGCATTGTACGCTTTTTTTCTATTGAGTCATATATATTGCGTTGAATTAAGAATTTATCTATATCATTCTTGCTAGTTGTTACTTTAAAATACTGTTAGTTATTTTTGCTTTACTTAACTGTTAACTATATCTGTCTATTTTGCAAACTCAGTAGAGCCTCATTCTGACCTCGTCACTACTTGACTGGGGTTTGGCTTGGCACTTACTAGGTACCGAATGTGGAGTACTCACGCCCTTCTGCGCATGTTTTTCCCAAGTGCAGATCCAGGTACCAGTACGCCGTACCGTGGTTAGCCAGCAACCAGCAGTGGGAGACTTGAGGTATATTCTGCACCGTCCGCAGAGCTCCGAGTCCCCTTCCTGTCCTAGCGTAGTTAGCACTAGTAGATGAGACTATACTATCATTTTTCTTCAGTTTGTATATTGAACTATAGAGTTAATTTGTGATGTTTTGTTGATATTCCGGGTCTTGGGTAAAGTGAGCTGTAATGCCGAGTGGCATCGAGTATTAGTATGGATTTATTTAATTTTCTGCTAAATTCACTTATTTATCTTTAATTTTTCTCAACGAATAGGCTTACCTAGTCATCTAGACTAGGTGTCGTCACGAGACCCAGTCGGAGGGAGAATTGGGTCGAGACAACCAATATCTGCAACATGTATATATGTTTCAATTATTTTACGGTGCAAATATTGACTTCATTTAGTCCTTTTTGGATCATAGTTAGCAACCTATTATTCTTGACTATGCGATTTCTTGAAAAGTTCTAAAGTTAAACGTAATACTAATGTGAAAAATTTACTAGAAAGTCAAAAGTTAGATAAGTTAATATGGAGAATTTCTAGGACTGTACAAGACATAGAAATATCTAATCATGCAATTCTAGACTTCGCTTAGGTCCTTTTTTGGATCAACGCTTATTAACTATTGTCAATGTTTGTTGCGATTTATTTGGTATTAATATTGTCATGTCATATTCAATTAGCTTCTATTGCAACAATGTACTTCGCTTAAGTACTTTTGGATCATAGCTAATGTAACGATCCGGTCTGTCGTTCTGAGATTTATAAGCCCGTTTCCCCCTTTTTTGTTTATTATGTGTTGTTCAGCAGTGTTGAGTTGTATCGAGTTGGTAGGTTTGGGTTCGGAATAGTTTTGGTATGAAATGGACGCTTAGTCTCTTATTTAGAAAGCTAAGTTAGAAAAGTCAACGGAAAGTTGAGTTATGAGTAAACGAATTAGGATTGAGATTTTTATAATTTGGTTAACTTTGTTGGGTGATTCTAGACTTAGGAGTGTGTCCAAAATGTAATTTGTTGGTCTGTGGTAGAATTAGGCTTGAATTGGCGAAAGTTAAAAATTTGGCGATTTTGATCGGTAGTGGAAATTAGGTATTGGGGTCGGAATAGAATTTCGAAAGTTGGAGTGGGTTCGTAGAGTCATTTGTAATGTGTGTGCACAATTTGAGGTCATTCGGACATGGTTTGATAGGTTTCGACATCGTTGGCGAGGTTTGGAAGTTTAAAAGTTCTTAAGCTTGAATTTGAGGTCGACTTGGTGTTTTGGTGTTGTTTTGGGTGTTCCGAAGGTTCGACTATGTTTGGGTAGTGATATATGACTTATTGAAATTATTGGTTGAGGTCCCAAGGGCCTTGGATGACTTTCGGATAGGTTTGAGTTGTGTTGCGCTCGTTTGTGATGACCTAAGGGGTCATTTTATGAACTAAGACTCCGTTGTAGGCTTGAATTGGTGAAAATTAGAAATTTGGCGATTTTGGTTGATAGTGGAAAATTAGGTATCGGGGTCAAAATGTAATACCAGAAGTTGGAGTAGGTTCGTAGTGTCATTTGTGATGTGTGTGCAAAATTTGAGGTCATTCGGGTGTGGTTTGGTAGGTCTCGACGTCGTTAGCGAATTTTGGAAGTTTAGAAGTTCTTAGGCTTGAATACGAGGTTGATTTGGTGTTTTGGTGTTGTCTTGAGTGTTATGGAGTTTCGACTAAGTTCGAGTAGTGATATGTGACTTATTTGAATTATTGGTTGAGGTCTCGAGGGTCTCGAGTGAGTTTCGGATAGGTTTAGGTTGTGTTGTGCTCGTTTTTCTTATGTTTCGACGTCGTTTCATCAAGCATAAAAGATATCATATTTAACAAATAAGCTTTGGTTTATGTTTTGATTAAAGTATTAGACTCGTATTGTCATTACGGACCCGTAGCAAAAAAGAATCATCGAATTTGGACATCGTATGAGAATTTTATGGTCAATTTAATAAGGTTGCCAGATTTTTCAGATTAATTATGAAACTGCCACTGACTGCGTATTTAAAAATTTGCACTATTTTCAAATATTAAAACCTACATATCTCCTTCATTATAAGGTCAAATTGAGTAATTCAAAAGCCTAACTTGACTAGAATTTTACAGGAAATCCATTGGAGGCATAAAAAGCGAGTTTTGGTATCGTTTGACACAAGAAACGAGGCAAAATAGCTGGAAGAAAAATATATAAAATAAGGGTTTGTTCATTCGGTCATATTTTGAGTTGAGGAGCTCGAATTTGAGCGATTTTGGAGGTGATTTTCACCATAGGGATTCGGGTAAGTGTTCTTTAGTCGTTTTTGGTTATGTTTCATGAATCCATCTTCGTATATGGGTTTTGATTGATGATTTTAAAGTGAAATTAAGAGAGCTAGGCTTGAGTTTTGGAGATTTTTAGGTAGGGATTTGAGGGACCAAACGGAGTCCGATTTTGATAAATTTTATATGGTTAGACTCAGAAGAGGATGAGGGTTTTTATTCTGTCATTGTAGTTTTTATTTTGGAATTCGATTTGTTAGACTATGTTGATGGTATTAACCTGATTATGATTAGATTCGAGTGGGTTAGAGCAAGATTCTAAAGGAAAAGCTATAATTGAGCAGTGAGTTGCCTGCGAATTTGAGGTAAGTGCTTGGTTTAACCTTGACTTGAGGGAATATGAATCGCCAACTTAAATGCTATGTGAATTTGCATGTGTGTGGTTTATAGGTGAGGTGATGAGTATCTATGCACCACCAAATTATTTGCTGAATATGATCCCTTCCCCGTTTCCAATCTAATTGATCCCTAGTTTAATTGTTTTATGATCATTGATGCCTTCATGTATACTTGGTTCGTCAACTTGTTGTTAAATATTGTTTCAAGTATTTTGAAAGTTTTACTTTTTCCTTAGTCACATTGTGGTACATCTGGTTGAGCTGGTTGTCAGTGTTACATTATACATTTCGGTTGGTTTTGCTGTGTAGTGATAATTGGTGAAGTTTCTGAATAGTACATTTTCATGTTTATGATAATTGAGATTTAAGTATTGTGAAAGGCTTGGAATCTGATTGGTGAAACTTAATTATAAATAAAGAGATTAAATGTGGTTTGTCTGGTGGGAGCGAGTTGCACGCCGCAACAAGGAGTAATAAGGGTGGACAGGTGGGATCGGGTTGCACGCTACAATAGGAGAAATAAGGGCGATATATATATATATATATATATATATATATATATATATATATATATATATATATATATATATATATATATATATATATATTTGGAGGAGCAATAAGGGTGGATAGGTGGGATCGGGTTGTACGGCGAAACAAGGAGCAATAAGGGAGAATATTCATGTTTTACTGTTTATAAAATAAAGGTTGGAACACTCATTGTTTTATTGTCATTATTTCATATTCTGCTCTTACTGCTATATTAAGGTGAAACTTGTTCTGTTTACAATTGTTGATACATAAATATTGTGAAAGGCTTTGACATAAATTGTGAAAATCATTTTTTATAAATAAAGAGATGTGATTGTCTGATGGGAGCGGGTTGTACGCTGCAACAAGGAGTGATAAGGGTGGACAGGTGGGATCGGATTGCACGCCACAACAGGAGAAATAAGGGTGATATATATAGGGAGGAGCAATAAGGGTGGACAGGTGGGATCGGATTGCACGCCACAACAGGAGAAATAAGGGTGATATATATAGGGAGGAGCAATAAGGGTGGACAGGTGGGAGCAGGTTGCACGCTGCAACAAGGAGCAATAAGGGAGGACAATTATGTTACACCGATTTTTAAACACAAGGATTTGAAAACTTGCTATTTTACTTTACTATTTATCATATTATGTACTTACGATTGTTTCAAAGTGGAATTTGGAAATTTAGAAACTTATGTGAGAATTGGTTATAGCGGAGACCTGGAAAAGGTGGCTGAGTTATTTTATTCATTGCTACAGATTATTATTTTGTTTAGTTTAGAATTTCCTTCTTTCTTTATTATATATTGTTCACACGTTATATTGTTAATGCCTCGCCGTAGCCTCGTCACTACTTCGTCGAGGTTAGGCTCGACACTTACTGAGTACATGGGGTCAGTTGTACTGATACTACACTCGGTACTTCTTGTGCAGATCCAGGTACCGTTCAGAGTTAGGTGAAAGTAGTTGCTGACATTATTTGCACGGAGACACGAGGTAGATCTGCTGGCGTCCGCAGATTCCTGGAGTCTTTCCTTTATTATTTGGATACTGTTTTATTTCATTCAAAACAGAAATATATTTCTTTCAGCCCAATTATTTGTAGTATTCTGCAGTAGTTCGTGAATTGTGACACCAGACCCTGGGTAGTTTTATAGTTAGTATTAGCTCGTGGTTCGTCTATCATTTCAAATATTATTTATGATATCAGTTGTTGGAAAGTATTAGATTTCGTGCTTATTTTAAATTGTTTATTCATGTTTAAGCATGTTAAAATAAAATGGTTAAATAAATTCTATTATTGGCTTGCCTAGCAAGTATGGTGTTAGGCACCATCACAATCCCGAGGGTTGGGAATTTGGGTCGTGACATCGTTTTTCTTATGTTTTGACGTCGTTTCTTCAAGCATAAATGATATCATATTGAACAGATGAGCTCCGATTTCATTTTTGATTGAAGCATTAGACCCGTATCGTAATTACGGACCCGTAGCAAAAAGAATCCTCGAATTTGGACATCGTATGAGAATTTTATGGTAATTTTACAAAGAATTAGGTTGGCAAATTTTTTTCACTTTAATTACGAAATTCTCACTGAATACGTATTTAAAAATCTGCACTATTTATAAATGTTGAAACCAACATATCTCCTTAATTATAAGGTCAAATAGAGTGATTAAAAAGCCTAACTTGAATAGAATTTCACCAGGAATCTATTGGAGGTATAAAAAGCGAGTTTCGAGATCGTTTGACACGAGAAACAAGGTAGAATAACTGACAGAAAAATATATAAAATAAAGGTTTGTTCATTCGGTCATATTTTGAGTTGGGGAGCTCGGATTTGGGCGATTGTGGAGAAGATTTTCACCATATGGGCGGAGGTAAGTTGTTTGGGTTTAATTACATGCATTTATGATGCTTTTCCACTGATTAGCCACGAAATTAGTAAGGGTTTAGGGTGAAATTGAGGGAGTGAGGGCTTGAGTTTTGGAGAGTTTTAAGTGAGGATTTGAGGGACCAAACGGAGTCCGATTTTGATGAATTATATATATATGGTTAGACTCGGGAGAGGATGAGGATTTTGATTCTGCCATTGTTGACTGATTTGGAGAGGTGGGCTTGTGGTCAGGTTTTGTCCGATTTTGGGTTTTTGGCATATTTATGTAGTTTTTTGTTGGAATTTGATTCTTTAGCCGATGTTGATAGTATTGTTCTAATTATAGTTAGATTCAAAGCTTTTGGAGACCGAGTCTAGAGACGAGGGCATCCCGGAGTAGGATTTTACGCTGTTAAGGTAAGTATCTTGCCTAACCTTGAATGAGGGAAATTACCCCTTAGGCATTGAGTCTTATGTGGAAATTGTTTGAATGAAAATCATGTACGCGAGGTGACGAGTAAGTAATTGATTTATATGTGCAAATTATATCGATTAGAATTCATAGACACCCTTACGTATTAAAGTGAAATAAATTGTTGGAACTCAATAAACCATCGATTTGTCATGCCTCATTCCTTGTTTATCGAGTTTGTATTTATATGATAATTTGGTGTAAATTTCCATTTGGATTTTTATGTGAATTCCGTGTGTTTTTGGATTCGATATTTCTTAGAAATAATTATATTATGTAATTTCCATCTACAAATATTTAAGTAAGTTTAATTTGAGGTATTAATATATTTATCGAAAATTTTGATTAAAGAAGGTGTCGTGTTATGCTGAGTTAATTTTCCATCTTTGTTGTTGTTATCAAGGTTTTATGTACTTTGTGTGGAGCCTTGGGCTATTTTCTGTGAAATGTAACGACCCGATCGGTTGTTCCGAGGATTTAGCCATGTTTTCCCTATTTCTTCTTTATTACGTGTTGTTCAGCTCTTTTATGTTATGTGGGAACGGTTGGCTCGAGTTCAGAGTGATTGTGGGGAGAAATGAGAAACTTAGTCTCTTAAGTTAGTTTAATAGTTGGAAAGGTCAACCGGAAGTTGACTTATAGGTTAATGACCTCGAAATGTGAATTTTATGGCTCGAATAGCTTCGTTAGGTGATTTGGGACTTAGGAGTGTGTTCGGAATGTGGTGTTAAGGTCCGGAGTAGAATTAGGCTTGAAATGGAAAAATTGAGTTTTTGGCGATTTTCGTTCGGCAGTAAAAAATAGCTATCGTGGTTGGAATGGAATTCCGAAAGTTGGAACAGGTTCGTAGTGCCATTTTGAATGTGTGTGTAAATTTTCAGGTCATTCAGACGATGTTTGGTTAGTTTTGGCACCGTGAGCGAACTCCGGAAGTTTGAAAATCCTTAGGCTTGAATCATGAGTTGATTTGGTGTTTCGATGTTAATTTGGGTGATTCGAGGGTTCGGCTAAGTTCAGGTGATCATTTGTAACTTGTGGGTACAATTGGTTGAGGTCCCGAGGTCCTCGGAATAGGTTCAAATGGTTATCAGACTGAACTTTTTGACAATTAGAGGATGTTGGTTTTTGCTGTTCTGTGGTTTCCGCATATGCGGATAGGTGGCCGCAGGTGCGGAGTATGGCCTGGTGGAGGCTGGTCGCTGTACGACCGCAGATGCGGATGGAGCCCATAAGTGAAATTTCCGCAGAAGCGCACCTGGGACCGCAGGTGCAAGTCCGCATGTGCGAATAAAAGGTCGCAGGTGCGGCTTCACTTGGCAGATCATATAAATAGTGGCCTTCGTGAAATTTATCCATTTTCCCACCATTTGTGTTCAGGTTTGGAGCTTTTGAAGAGAAAATTGAAGAGGAATTCGTGGGATAACACCCTGCGGTAAGGATTTCGAACTCACTACTCGATTATGATGATTTCTACCTGATTTAACATGAAATTTATGAGGATTTAGGGGTTAAAATTGAGGGATTAGGGCTTGAGATTCTAGACTTTGAATTGGGGATTTGAGGGGCCATTTGGGGTCTGATTTTGATATTCTTGGTATGTATAGACTTGGGGAAGGATGAGGATTATTGTGGTGTGATTTTTATCGAATTTTGAGATGTGGGACCGGGGATCAAGTTTGTCCAATTTTAGGATTTTTGGTTAATATTAATAATTTTCGAATGGGCTTTGGTCCTAAGCATATATTGATGCTATAAATCTGATTTTGGTTAGATTTGGAGCAATCGGAGGCTGGGTCGAGGGGAAAAGTCATCGCGGATTAGTATTTGGGACGGTTTGAGGTAAGTAATGTCTGTAAATCTCGTCCTAAGGGTATGAAACCCCGGACTTCACACTGCATCACTAGTTTGGAGTGGCGCATATACTAGATGACGAGTGTGTGGCGTACATCGATTGTGATTGTGACTTGGTTCGTCCCGTAGCAACTATTAAGTTGCGTATTTCATTATAAAGCATATGATATTTCATGTTTAAAGACCATTACTATGTTTTAGGCGGAATGCAGCATTTGGGCCTCGTGCAATGTGTTTAGACCTCTTGGGGGGCTTTTTACTGCTATTCCTCACTATGTTGACTTATGGTTTAGACTCAGTCATATTATGGTTAACTGATTTCGAACTCAGTCTCATTTACACTATTTTTGATGCATAAAATGATATTTTTGGGTTGAGTTCCCCGTTTTTACCAATATCCCGAGTGGCTTTTGAGAGGTTTCTGACTGACTGAGGCCGAGAGCCTACGTTATGAGGCGCATATATGGATCGAGAAGCATGCCGCAACGAGATATGTTGGATCGAGATACACGCCGGAGCGAGATATGTTGGATCGGGCTGCACGCCGCAGCGAGATATGTTGGATCGGGCTGCACGCCGCAGCGAGATATATGGATCGAGCTGCACGCCGCATCGATATTGGGTCGTGCTGCACGCCACAGTGATATAGTGCTTGGGTTGTAGGAGCCCCTCCAGAGTCTGTACACCCCCTAGTGAGCGCAGGTACCTACTAAGTACGAGTGGCGAGTGGCGAGTGCCGAGTGATTGGGAGGCAAGAGTGGCTGTGAGGTTGCCCTAGGGGCTGATTATGAGTGATTGTGAGGCATGCTGAGGGACTGATTATGAGTGATATTATGCTCGAGGGGCGGTTTATTATTCATGTTTTTGCCCAAGTGGCTACTTATGATTCATATCATTTTTACACTAAACTTCTTGAACATTTTATTGAAAGTGTTGGAAATTATATTTTTCAAAGGATTTTTACTGAAATCGGCTTTTTAAGCGTGATGATTTAACGTATACACTGTTGGAAAGAAAGACTGTGCTTATTATTAATTGATGACTTGATTTTATTTGTTTCTTACTGCTCAGACCTTATTTACTTTCATTACTACTGAGTTGGCATACTCATATTACTCTTTGCCATTTGTGTGCAGATCCAGGATTTAGGGCAGAGTGAGTTGTCTATCTGTTCCAAAGACTTCTCGGAGATTTGAGAGGTAGCTTCACGCGTCTGCAACTATGCTTTCTCCTACTTACTAATATAGAGTTTATTTTCCAGACTTGTATATTCTCTTTAGATACTCATGACCAGTGACTCCGTGATCTTGGGGTTGTATTTAACATTCGGTATAGCTGTATCTGTTTTAGAAATAATTAAACGAAACCTTTATGGATTATCAATTTAGTAATGATATAAATGAAAGATTCTTTACGTTTTGAGTGTTAATTTGGCTAGCCTAGTTCCACGATAGGTGCCATCACGACTAGTTTTGGTATCAGAGCCTAGGTTACATAGGACTCACCGGTCATGAGCAGGTTTAGTAGAGTCTTGCGGATCGGTACAGAGACGTCTATACTTATCTTCGAGAGGCTGCAGAACCTTTAGGAAAATCTCACGTTCTTGAATTCTTGTCGTGCGAATCCATTATTTCAGCCAAAAGCCCAACTCTTTGAATTCCTTTCATGTATTTGAATGTGCACGTGAGCGCTCGTCATCAGCCGTGCATCGAGGCTTGTGATTTCCATGGGTGAGGTGCGAGATGTGATTTTTTTAGCATGTTGATAATAGGCCAGCCTGGAGGACTTGAGGCTGAGTTTTGTATGTGGCTTGAGTGATAAGATTTTGATTGTGTGAGCACATGCATTTGGGACTTATATGTCCATTTGTGTCCTTATTTGTGGGATTTTTGTGGTTGGATGACGATGTGGTGAGTGTGATTCAATAGTGAGATGTGTTCCTATTGTTTGATTGTGACGAAAAGGATTGGCTGAAGATGTAGCAAGAACTATTGAGTGTTTGACTTCTATCTTGAATTGGCATATGGCCTCGAGTTGTGAGTGTATTGGAGGACCTCTTATATAGTTTAGTTGTGAAGGGAAGTGGAATCTTCTTGTTGTGTTATGAGTTCCTGGTGATTTCTTTTGAGCTGGCAAATGCCCAGTAGCATTCATGTTTTTGATTAACAGTGTATTCCATATGTATTTATACTCTTTCATTATTGTATTCATTTATAGCATCCTGTCGTACTCACGTAGCCATGAGGAGCATACTCAACATTGAGGAGGGTATTACAGAGATTGATGGAGGAGAAGCTTTATGCAAAGTTCTCCAAGTGTGAATCTTTGGCTTAGTTCAGTAGCATTCTTGGGGCACGTGGTGTCCAGTGAGGGTATTCAGGTGGTCATACGAGTGCGGGTAGAGCTTCCAGAAGCTCAAGATTTCATTGACCACAACTCCACTGTTAGTTCTGCCATCAGCTTCAGGTTCTTATGCCGCGTATTGTGATGCCTCAAGGGTAGGCATTAGTTGTTTTTAATGCATGAGGATAAAGTGATTGCGTAATAGCTATGATATTTGGAAGGGCATAGATATAATATCAGTTCAAGGCTAAGCATGCGGGGTTATCTCCTGCGGGGTGTCCTAAGGTTATGTGATTCTTATGTTGTTTTATAGCAAGTTCTCTTTTACCAGTAGTTGATATATGCTGCAATTTGAGTTTAGATCGCTTGTGGAAGTTGGCATAACCATTACAATGGTGAATGCGAGATTTGCATATGATTCGAGATATCAGATGATTTGTGTTATACGAGCGTATGAAGGATTTAGTTGCATCTCACTGTGATATGGCGACAGTGTTAGCATATGGGCATTGTGAGTTATTGATTATTTTGATCTATGGTTTGACCCAAGTGGGGGAGTCTGCTAATGATAAGTTTGTTGTACGATTATGCGTTGCATTGGTTTCAGTTCGAGGTATGCCGATGAATCAGTTATGACCTGCACAGATGGAGTTTGAGAATGACTCGAGTAATGGAAAATGTTTGAATACAGGTTGTAATGTACTTTATGGCTAGATGGGCTTTATTGAACGATTGAGTTGTAATTGTAAAAGGTGTAGTGGGTGCGGTGTATGAATTTTCTTGTTGCTTCCGGTGTGTGGATTACTTCCTAGTATGTTGGTGTGTAAATGGGGCCAGGTCGTCCTGTCTGCTTGATCAGTGTAATTGAGATTTGTGCAGAGTGGATGACTCTCGAGAATGGTTCAGATGGATTCAATGTTATACGTAACAGTTGGGAATCTTCGAGGTGAGCATTTGGCTAGAACTGAGATTTACGTTGGAGGGTGTCAAGACTTGTGGCATTTCTACATTTTCATGGATTCTACATATCAGTATCAGGAAAGTGAAAGTAATGTCTTTAGATTCGCAGCAAGTCTCTTCAGGGTAAGTATTTTGAATGTAGTACCTTTGGGGATGTTTGAGAGAGTATTCAGTGGCTTACGAGCCATAAACGGTATGGTCTTATGCTTGGGTCTTGTGTGGTGAGTCTAGGATGAGAATTGCGGTATTATGGCAAGGAGAAGTATCAATTCGAAGGTAAGTCAGACGGAACTTGGATAAATAGGACAATTTTTGTAGTAGGTCAGATCAGGATGGTAAGGGATATAATTAGTCCTTTGGGTGTTTACGAGGCAATGAGTTTTTACAAGTGTTTCTTAGCAATGCTCTTAAGTTTTGGCGACCTGCGTATCTTGGTTGAGTTAGAAGGATTCAGTCCTGACGGTTGGTGTTGCACAAATGGTATTTGAATAGTTCCTGACGGTTTCTACCACGGTTAGAGATTTATATTTTCTACTGGCGTGAGGTGCAAGTGATGTATATAGATTTTTCTTCTAAATGTGATCAAATGGAAAGTTATTGGCTAGTTGGGTACGTAGTTACTTGCGACTCGGAAGGGGTCATGAAGTTCTCATATTTATCATAGGATGGCATGGAATATGCGGTAATTTGTGTAGAGTTGATATTTGCATATGTGAGGTCACGATTCAGTTCTGGAAGGAAGGTAAAAAATTGTTAGGAAGCATTGGCAGTTCCAGCTGACTAGGTAGATGATATCACTATTGGGTGGCTTGATGAGGGTATACATTTCAGAAAGGGCAATGTGTTTGAGTTAAGGGTGCTTTATTAGTATTGTGTCGCTCTCTTGTTGGATCGACTGT
This sequence comes from Nicotiana undulata, assembly GCA_005239495.1. NCBI lineage: Eukaryota > Viridiplantae > Streptophyta > Magnoliopsida > Solanales > Solanaceae > Nicotiana > Nicotiana undulata. The sequence goes on from ML277935.1 coordinate 95,439, forward strand.
TGATATTAAAGTTTGCTTGGTGGCACAGAAGAATTTTAGGGGAATCCCTCGTGGAATGAATGAGTATAAGAGGTGTGTGTACGTATTTGAGCGGTGAAGTTGGGATCAGATATGGTGATTCGTATGCTTCATGGACTTCGAGACTGAGAGGTCTCATAAACAGGTTATTTTGTGGTTGTGGACTGTGAAGATGCGAGCAAAGCTAGTCAGATGTTAGTATGGGTCATGATTCAGTCATTGTAAACCTTCGGAGAGTTACCTATCTGTTTTGGGTGACCAAAGTTGATTTAGGGTTATTGGTAGGCCCAATATGGGTGTGTGTTCTGCGCCGGGACGGTATTGTTGGCTCCGAATTGTTATTGTTGAGGGATGTACCATTCAATTGTCATTGAGTTTATTCGTGTTCTGGAGTGGTCGATGAGTTACCCTTCGGTGTTGCGAGGAGTTGTGATTGTTGGTTATAGGCACATATGGTGCGGATCTATTTGGGATTCATAGCGGGATTTGAGTAAGGTAAGTAATTGGGTATTGCGGGATTGAGACGTATTGTGTATGTTCTTTCGGGGTCGTGTGGCATGGTATCGTCCGATTTCCCCATGGTTATGGAAATGCACTTTGAGTACTTGATGTCAAATTGCGCATGGTTATTGATCTTGAGAAAGGTGGCTTGAAGTATTTCATGTGGTCCAGCGTTGGATGGGGTCAAGCATTGTAGCGGAGTTATGCGGAGGTATGATCCTTGGTGTCAGATTCGTGTGTTTTGATTTTACAATGTGTGCCAGACTTTTGGCATAGTGTGAAACTTCTTTTTTATGATTTGAGCTCGTGGGATGTTGCTATTGAGTGCACGAGTTACACAGGTTATGGGTTTGGATTGTATTGATGCGCCATGCCATCAGAGTGGTCGTGTTGGATGAGAAGAGGTCATTGGACCTAGAATGAATACTACCAGGTTTGACTACAACATGGTTGGAAGGATGATATCGGAAGTTGGCTTAGAACTCTGCTATAGTTCGTGTCGGAGAAAGGGGGAGCTCCATGACTGGCTGATCAGACAAGTGGTTGCTAGTTTCTACGTGTTGTTTCATCATCGGCAGCATACAAAAGTGTTAGAGAGAGGCATTGCTTTATAAGAGGTTATGTACCGATATTGGGTTGTTTGGAGCAGTTATTGTGATTAGGAGTTATCGCTATGAGTGTTTGAGTCATGCGGTATATTATGTGATTACATCCTTGGGTTACGGATATGGCTTGATACAACGTGTTCAGGCTTATTCAGTTTATAGTTGTGGAATTTTGATCTTGTAAATTATATCAAAAGTGGAAATTTGGTTCAAAGGTTTATGGGTCAGGTTGGATTTCAAAATTTCAACTGTGTTGTGCTATTGGACCTATATGGGATAGGGTGACGTGATATCACCCCCGGATATGTGCATGGTAGGTTACACGACAATTTTGATGGTTTTTGGAACAACTCTGGGCATGTTTGAGGACAAACGTATGTTTAAGTGGGGGAGAATGTAACGACCCGATCGGTCGTTCCGAGAGTTTTGCCCCGTTTCCCCTATTTTTGCTTTATTATGTGTTGTTCAGTTCTTTTATGTTGTGTCGGGACGGTTGGCTCAGGTTCAGAGTGATTGTGGGGAGAAATGAGACACTTAGTCTCTTAAGTTGGTTTAACAATTGGAAAGGTCAACCGAAAGTTGACATATAGGTTAATGACCTCGGAATGTAGATTTTATGGCTCAGATAGCTTCGTTAGGTGATTTGGGACTTAGGAGTGTCTTCGGAATGTGGTGTTGAGTTCCGCAGTAGAATTAGGCTTGATTTGGCGATTTTCGGTCGGCAATGGAAAATAGGCTATCGGGGTCGGAATGGAATTTTAAAAGTTGGAACAGGTTCGTAGTGTCCTTTTGGATGTGTGTGTAAATTTTCAGGTCATTCGGATGAGGTTTGGTTAGTTTCGGCACCGTGAGCAAACTCCGGAAGTTTGAAAACCCTTAGGCTTGAATCATGAAATGATTTGGTGTTTCGATGTTATTTTGGGTGTTCCGAGGGTTCGACTAAGTTTGGGTGATCATTTGTGACTTGTGGGTACCATTGGTTGAGGTCCCGAGGGCCTCGGGATAGGTTCGGATGGTTATCAGACTGATTTTTTGACACTTAGAGGATGCTTTTTTTTGGTGTTATGTGGTTTCCGCAGATGCGGATATGTGACCGCAGATGCGGAAAGCGCGTCGAAGATGCGGAGTATGGCCTGGTGGAGGTTGGTCGCAGAAGCGGAAAGAGGACTGGACCTGCGAGCCCGCAGGTGCGGCTGGACGACCGTAGATGCGGATGGAGCCCTTAAGTGAAATTTCCGCAGAAACGCACCTGGGACCACATGTGCGAATAAAAGGTCCCAGGTGCGGTTTCACTGGGCAAAGCATATAAATAGTGGCCTTCGCGAACATTGAACCCGCTAGGCAAGCCAACGTTATCAATTATCTTATATCATTCCTTTATTCTTAATAATCATCAAACATTTTAATAAAATCAATGGAAATAAAGATGCGATGGAACAGAATATCACGGTTTCATTTAAATACTAATCCGTAATTCAACATACCTACTCCCATAATTGGTGTCACAATTTCACACACTGTCTATGAATACGGTGACTTGGTGAAAAGATGTGATAAATGTCAATGGACCGATGGAATTTCAAAGAAAAATGAGATGCCTCTCACAACCATCTTGGAGATTTATATTTGTGATGTTTGGGGCACTGGATTAATGGGCCCTTTTGTGAGTTCTTGTGGAAAAACTTACATCTTGGTCGCGGTTGATTATGTGTCCAAATGGGTTGAGGTCGTCTCCTTACCCAACAATGAGGCGAGAAGTGTAGTGGCTTTCTTGATGTAGAATATTTTTACCAGATTTGGTACCCCACGTGCAGTCATAAGCGATGGGGGTCACACTTTTGTAACAACATTTTTGACACTTTACTTATCAAGTATGGTATTACTCATAAGGTCACGACTCCCTATCATCCACAAGCTAGTGGTCAAGTGGAAGTCTCCAACCAGGAGATAAAGAGTATGTTGTCTAAAATGATGAATGCAAATCAGAGGGATTGGTCCAAAAAGCTTGATGATGCGTGTGGGCTTATAGAACGTCTTACAAAACACCTATATCTCCATACCGGTTAGTGTTTCGGAAAGCTTTCCATCTTCAGGTGGAATTAGAGCACAATGCAATGTGGGCCTTAAAGAAACTAAATCTTGATTGGGATGTAGCCGCTAAATTGCGGGTTGCACACTTGAATAAACTAGATGACTTTCGGTACCATGCGTATGAGATTTCGTCCTTGTACAAAGAAAAGATGAAATATCTTCATGGCAAGTGGATTAAGAACAAAGAATTCAAAGCTAGTGATCTTGTATTTTTGTTTAACTCAGGGTTGAGGATGTTTCCCGGTAAACCTCAAGTCCAAGTGGAGCGATCGGTTTGAATATGTTGGTATGACAACCTTCAGTGCATAGTATTTGAAGAACAAGAACAATAAAATATTTCGAGTCAATGGTCACCGGGTGAATCACTACTTGGGAACAGATGGAGAGAGCCCTGTGGTGGTGGTCATTTACTTCACTTGAGTATATTTTGATATTGTGACATGTCGCGATGTTAAATCAGGCGCTTCTTGGAAGGCAACCCAAGTTCTTTTCCTTTCTTTATTTGACTAGTTAGATGTTCTTTGTTGTTTTTAATTCAATTTGAAGGTTGATGCATGGTTGAATGTTAGATGAAAGAAGGGTGGAAGAAATTCTGTAAGTAGAGCAGAAAATGTGGACCGCACTTTTAAATTGTGTGGTCGCAGAAAAGATTGTGCCATCGCAGAAGGCTTTGTGCGGTCGCAGATTTTATCTGCACACCGCACTTCATACAGCTAACCATGGTGTTAAATGATAGGGTCTCTGAACTTTTTCCCTATCATTGTGGGGTAATTGTGCGGGCGCGCTTGAAATTGTACGGACAACACATGAAAAGAAGACAACTGAAGGCCAGGTGAAAGAGTGCGGACCGCACTTCGAATTGTGCGTCCGCAATCGACCCTTTTCCCTCTTAATTACTCTAACTATAAATAGAAGTTCAAAACTTATTTTACACATTTCACTCTCTTGAAAAATTGGTGTTACTCTGAGAGTTTACGAGAGGATCTCATACTATCAAACAAACCCATTTACACTCACAAGACCTTGCACACTCTCATCATCTGGTACGCTTTATTTTATGTTGATTTTGTTTTATTTTGATTTTTGAATTTATTATCTTCTTTTTAGCTTCTTTTTAGGCCATCTATGATTATATTCCATATGTGTATCCTTGTGTGGTGGATTTATAATGGGTAACTGTTAAACCATGCTAGAATGGGTGGGGCCACTTGAATCTTATCTATATACGATGTTTCCAATTAGATTTGAACAAGTATGTGAAAAATCTAGGTAAAATAAAGACCTTCTCATTTATTTTTGAAATCTGCGGCCGCACCTAAAATTATATAGTCCACAGTTTGTTAATTGTGGTAAGTGGTAGAAGGATAGTGTTTCTGCTGCCGCACTTTAATTGTGCGGATCGAAGAATCCCTGCAGAGGTCGCATTGAGGTCTGCACTGTCTATCAAAGAGTTGTCTCCTGAGAAAGCAAATCTTCGGACCACACTTCAAACTATGTGGGCTGCAGATGAATTCAGCGACCCCGCAATGACCTCCGCACTCCAACTGAGAGTGGGCATATGAGGCCTTTACATTTTTTTGTCAAAAGTGCAGCCGCACTTGAAATTGTTCGGTCCGCACTCCCATTCTACAGGCCGCATATCAAAATATCTGGATCGTACTTCCCCATTTCTACAACACGTTTATTCCCATGCAACCCCACTGTTGGTAAATTGTTCTACCTCGCTTACTTGATTCTTAACTATGTTAACCAGGGAAGCCTCCAAGGGAAATTCAGTATTTATTCAGGAGGAGCACACAACTGAGCAATCCAGGCCACAGGGGTGACCTGAGCCTCTTGATGTGCCTTCCACATCTCACAACACTTCCCAAGGTACAAAATGGTTTAGATAGGAGTCCGAGGCAACTGCTGTAGGGTCTGTTTATTGTTCTTGATGATGGGAAAGGCAGAAAAGGTACATCTGATGGTTTATCTCGAACAAATAAAAAGGAGGCACGGGAGGATAGATTTGTGAGTTGTCAGGCTTTTGCTAATTTTCTAGTGTGGTAGTTGTTGAGGTCTTTGACTCATGAGCGGCAGTTTCTATTGAGAGATCTTGATAAGTATAATCCTGCAGTTTTGGAGTAGTTCACAAAGAGAAAGGGATGGATGCTATTTACGGAGAAGTTAGTGGATGTCAAGGAACACCTTGTCTGCGAGTTTTATGCCAAAATTTCACATATTCATAAAGGGTCAAAGGTAACAAAAACGCACAATATTAAGGTGAAATTTGATCAGCACATGCTAAAAGCGTACTAAATTTTGAGCTAATGGAGTACTTAGAGAAGTTGGCTTTGAAAGAAGAGGAAAGACCGTGGCTTGCAGAGATTTTATCATCGGGGCCACCTCCACCATGGATTACTGCTGGAGTACCTATTCTCTGGAGCACCCTAAGTTTTGAGACAAATGGTTTCCAAACCTTTGTATGTAGTAGGCTTGACCCGAGCCAAAATGAGAACAAACTACCTGTTCCGCGAACGGTCTTAGTGGCATCTATCATGGTTGGGTACATGATAAATATGGGTGCCCTGATGTTGGACAACATTTCCCTGGTATCCCAGCAAAGTAACATTGCTTACCCCTACCCCAGCACCATTACTGAGTATCTACAAGATGCGAAGGTAGAGCCCAAGTCGTTTGATACAAAGGTAAAGTCGAAACGGCCGTTTGAGTGGTACAAGCTACAGAATTCAAGTAACCCGGAGAAGAGTGCTCAGCCTTCTACTACTATTGGCCAGTCTAATGAGCCGATAGTTATGGTTTCTGATACAGCTGATATTCCATCCACGTCAGCTGAGCCTTCTACCAATGCAACAGTTGCTATGCCTGCGCCGCCATCTTCCACTCCCTCTACATCTCCTTCTGCATCTCCTAAGGCAGTCCCTACTCCATTTCCAAGGCCGGTGCCCATGCTTACAGGCCCACTTTTTGCTTTACGAGTCTTTCTGATACTGGAAAGTCTAAATAACCGGATGCAGGCAGCTATTTCAAGGCTGTCTGAGACCTCCAGTGTTGTTGTAGGGCATTCGTCCATACAGGCACCTAGGGATCCCATTGACATTGATTAGAAGCGGGGCAAGATCTTGGACAACCAGAAGGTGATTATGGACACAATGATGCAACAAGGCTCTATTATTGAGGGGTTGACCAAGCAAGTGAAGAAGATGCAGATGTCTCAAGCCAGCAAGCAGTTAGTGGATGAGCTTCGGAATGAGGTGACTCGGCTGGCTACAACTGGGGATTATCCTTTTGACATGTTGCTTGACCCATACCAAGCCGTCCAAGATCCATCTACATAAGATGATCCATCTGGCCTGAGGAGCCATGCCTTGCCACCAATACAGCTGACGCAATGCGTGCGATGTTCACCATTCCATCCATTATCGTATTAGACAATGATATTCAGTTGTCCGAGACAACAAGGACTGATGCTGCTAGGGACACAGAGATGACCAAGGACACTTAAGCAGTTTCTTTGCCCTCTCTCCTTTTGCTCTTATTTTATTAAGCATTGGGGGCAATGCTTACTTTTATTCGGGGGAGGGGGGAGCTTATTTGATGATACATTGGATACATTAGGATACATTTGGGATGTAATAAGTGGATGCTTTTGTTTTCTTTTTATTTTATCTGTCTTTAGTAGTTTTTTATTTCATTAGCTTCTTTATTTGTTTACGTTGATTTTGTTTATGTTAGCATTTTTGTTTTTATGTTAGTATCTTTTATGTCTTCTCTTAGTAGTGTGGATAATAAGCATTTGGTTTTGTTAATGCCACGTCTTTTTTCTAAGGTGGTATTTTGTGTGAACTGGGTGACTCTTCCTGAGGACGGATAATGTGACAAATTTCTTAAGAGAAGGAGTTCGTTTTGTCTTTAGGTAATGATAATAGTAGTATACATGAATAAAATCCCTAATAAAGTCATTCTCTAAAATGAGTTATTCATGCTTCATTTGGCACCAACACACTTAACTGCGGGCTTATGGTTTGAAACAAGGTTTTTGAAAAATAAATAGCTCTAGTTAGTGACTTTGAGATTCTTGAGTTGACTTTGATAATAATTGAGTAGTTGATTGGACCATAGTGATCTTTAACTCTATTGTGATCGTTGTAGGCTTTAGACTTTATCCTCTATTACGGTCTAGTTTCATGAGAGATGAGGTGATTTTGTTGATAGTCCAAGTATTTGGGTGAATGGTCTAGAACTTCCCCCGAATGTATTTCAAGACAAAATTCTAGGTTTGCTTGGTTTAGAAGATGATTGTAGGCCTTCCTTGGTCCGTTTGAGCTCTCTATTGCCATCTAATGCTTGTTATCCCTAGTCAACCCCTTTGATCCCTTATCCTTTTCCTATTGGTAACCATGCTACAAGCCTTTATCCATTTTGTCTATAATTCTCTCTTGGAACTCGTACCTTCCTTAACCTCTTATGAAATAAGTGGCTTAAAGCATAAGTTTGGAGAGGGGGGAGTTGAGGAATCTAAAAGAGGTATCAAGACACAAAAAGAGAAAAGAAATGATCTACATGAAAAGAAATGGCAAGAAAACGAAAAAAGAAAAAGAAAAATGCCAAAAAGAGAATAAAAGGGAAGGTTGATGAAATCAAAAAGAGGCAACTATATCTACTATGAGCATCAAGGGAGGAAAAGAATCAAATGAACAAGAAAGAGAGACGTCAAGAATCTCTAGCCCCTAAGAAAAAGAAATGCCTTTAAAGGTTGGTAGATGTGATCCAAGAAATGAAAATGTGGAGTGCTTATGGAAGGGTGTGACCACTTATCCCATATGGTATCCTACCCTAATCCAAAAGACTTTATTAAAACCCCAAAGAAGTCCTACCTTATTTTGAACCGAGTGAGCTTACATTAGTGGAGATATACATGAGGCACAAGCCTATGGTACTTGAATCTTTACTTGTGACATTCCTTTGTGAGAGAAAAGTGAACCTTTCATTGATTTAGAAATTAAGTGTCAATTCTCGAAGTGAGCATGGAAAATGGAAAGTTGAGGAGGAAGAGTTTGGATTCCACCATGATTAGCATGATAGAACAGGAGTGCTTGATGAGTGAATTCAATTCTTGAAGCTCAAATGTTTCACTAGAGTTGTATGCATGTAACGTATGTTTTGTCACCTTGTTGAAAATGCATGAGTATTGTGGGTAATTGTGGGTCCAACTGAGTATGAATGGCATACAATTGACTCTTTGTAATGACATCTCACTTTGAGGAGGAGGGAAATTATCTATTTTCTTGATGACAAGTAAAGAATTAAGTTTGGGGGAGTTGATAAGTATCGACTTTAACCACTTATTAGTACCTTATTGCTTTAGTTTTAGTCCAAAAGTTGATTTTTGTTCTCAAAACTAATGAAATTGTACAAATTGTAGGAATGCTAGAGGATTGGACCTTAAAGAATAAATCTAACTAAAATGAGTAATTCAACTCAAAAAGGCAAGAAGGAGCAAACCAAGCCAAAGTGCGGTCCGCAGAAGTAATTATGCGGCTGCAAAAGAAAGTGCAATCCGTAGAAATGCATGTGCGACGATAAAATAAACACCTGAAGCTTCATAGAATTTTGAAAAAGTGAGGTCCACACACTGAATTGTGAGGCCGAAAACGTTGGTGGCACTGACAAGATTTTAAAAGTTCAGAAAAAGTGCAAAACGACCTAGTGTGAAGCCTTTCCAAAATACAACCGCAAATGGAAAAGTGCGGCCACAGAAGCTGAAGTGCGGCCACAGATAGAATTATGCGGCCGCAGAACCTTTCGATGGGCATTTTTATTAGCAAATTTTAGGGCATTATAAATAGACGATAAACACTTTTTAAGGCAATTTTCTAATTTTAATCAGTTGTAGCAGTTATCTTTTGCTGTTTTGGAAAAGTTGTGACTATTTTTGGGGAATAATCATTAGTTTTATCATTAAATCTTAGTTTATGGCTCTAATTCTTCTTCTTCTTCTTTGTTTCTGTCACTTCCTAGAAAAAATTTCTTTAGGGTTGTGACTCAATACTAATGTGTAAACCTCATGGGTTATTAATTTTATTGCTTATTTATGATTGTGCGTTTATTATATAGCCTTGTTTATGTATTATTTCTTGAATTAATGGTTTCAAATATTGATTCATGCCTATTTGACTTAGTTCTTGCTTGAGAAAGAGGAACTTCGTGTAGGAAAACTTGGATAACAAGGAATTGAGCTAGTTAAGGTTTTCGCAAGTCTAATTAAAGGGTTAGAACTAGAGATAGGAAAAAACCAACTTGAGCTCAGATCAATTATTTGAGTTGATACTCAATTGGACTTAAGGAAGCCAATTTAGGCCTAACCACTCTATAATCGAGAGGTATTGAGTGAGTAATTGAGAATTGAGAGATATAATACACCCTCGATCAACTAAACAAGCATTAACGTTATTTACCTGTAAGGTTAGCACCTAGGCGAATGTTACATCCCTAGGCTTTTCCCATTTGATTATAAACATCAAACACAATTACTCGATTTCTAGTTTCTTCTAATTAGTTTAAATTTGTTAGTGTTAATTTGACCCTGTGGAATTTGACCCCGACTTTTGTTGGGTACTATAATATCAACGACTGTTTCCACTCATTATTGAGTGCGGATTGGACGTGGATCACTGCTTAAGCATGTGGCAGTGAAATAAAATGAAAGAGTATCTCCCTATGTTCAAATTAATTGTATTAAGGTCGATAAGAAAGAGACATTCAATTTCATTCCTTTCTGGGGGAAACGAGACTTGATTCATCATTTTTCAAATAAAAAGGGACCCAAGCTTGTCTGGGTTCCCAAAGCTAACTTCTGATTTTTGTTGCAGGCTAAAGTGAGTAGAAGCAATTAGGATTGGTATCTGGATAGTGGTTGCTCAAGATATATGGCTGGTGAAAATAAGATTTTTCTCTCACTAACAGCCTTCCAAGGAGGGAGTGTGTCCTTTGGAAATGGGAAGAAGGGACAAATAATTGGAATTGGTAAAGTTGGTAATTCACTCTCTGATGTTATAGAAGATATATACTATGTGGTTGGAATCAAGTATAATCTACTTAGTACATCCCAATTGTGTGATAAAGATAATGAGGTAAAGTTCAATTCAACAATGTGTAGTGTGAATTACTTCGAGAAAGAAAGCCCAACATCACCCGCCTGAGAGGTTTTAGTTATAAATGTTTTGTGCACAACAATGGTAAAGTCGCTCTAGATAAATTTGATGATATAAGCGATGAGGAATTATACTTGGGATATTCACCACATATTAAATCATGTAAAATGTTTAATAAAAGAGCTATGTGTGTCGATGAAAATATTTATGTAATTTTTTATGAATCTAACAATATGGTTGAAAATGGTTTGCATGATGAACACTATGATATAGGGCTCGCAGTGGAAAGGATTTCTGAAACTAAAGGAGAATCTGAGAAACAATCTGAAGAAGCATCAGACATCAAAAAGGTGATGAAAGTGATCAGGAAGTACAGGAAAAAGGGGGAACAATTCTGACAGATACTCAGACAAGCGAAGTTGTACCCATTGTCACTGGTCCTTTGGACGACTCTTCTGTTGAACCATATCATGGTCTATAAGTTAGGGCATGGAAACACCAAAGCTCGCATCCCCTAGAAAATATCATCACTAATCCAAATGCAGGAGTACGAACAAGATCATCTTTGAGAAACTTATGTGCACTCACTGCCTTTTGGTCTCAGATAGAGACAAAGAACATAAAGGAAGTCTTCAAGGATCCAGATTGGATAATTGACATGCACGAGGAGTTAAATGAGTTTTAGAGGAGCAAAGTTTTGTATATGGTACAAAGACCCAAAAATAAAATTGTTATAGGAACCATAAGGGTGTTCAGGAACAAGTTGGACGAGCAAGGAAATATCATAAGGAACAAGTCCAGACTGGTAGTTCAGGGATACAATCAAGAAGAAGGAATTGAAACATTTGCTCTAGTAGCCAAAATTGAAGTCAACGGAATGTTGATAGCTTTCCTGCATATATGGAGTTCACACTATATCATATGGATGTAAAGAATGCATTTCAAAGTTGGAGTTTGATGCTGAAGAACTTGGGGTGTTGCTGAACATCCCCTTCCTGGGATTTGAAAATTATTTGAAGAAAATATGGCCAAAAATTGTGTGGATAGAGGAATTGCGGTCACCAGAAAGGTTTTCCAGAAATTTGAACTGGATGCTCCTCAAAAGGTGTATAAGACTGATATGACACCTTTTCACAAGTTGTTGTTCATTTTGTGAATTCTTGCATTCTGCAGATGTCTGAGAGAGACATGAGGCCACTCTGCTTGACATGGATGTGATGGAACTGTTGGGCACTGGTAAGGCCATCAACCTTCCTAGCTTGATGATCCAACACATGGCAATGGTTGCAGACACTTCCAAGCCTAAGAATGAAATGCCCTACGATTTCATGTTGAATGAGCTGTTTGACAAGCCCAATATCACCTTTCCTGAGCTAAAGTTTAGCAATCACAATGATGTCCTAGATGCAGTTACACTCAGACAGTGTGGCTATGGTGAGATCAAGGCTAGAGGTCTGTCACGATCCGATTTACCCTCCGAAAGGTATCGTGACGGCACCTAGTCTTGAAGACTAGGTAAGCCTAAATTTGCAGAAAAATCTTAATTAAAAGCGATAAAAGTAAAGACAGGAAAGAAAAATCCAAGTAAGCATAACATTGCTGCTCGGCATGTACAAGTATAAATCCCAAAACCCGAAATGTCACATTTTAGTCACAAGATTCTATACTGTAGTAGCTTTATACAACGGGAAAGAAAATACATAGAAAATCTTTATGTAGACCAGAATAGAAGGTAACTCGGAGGATTCCGCGGACGCGGCAGAAATACCTTACGGTCTCCTCAATGACAGCTGCAATGACCACTAGCCATGTGACTGAGAACTTGAACTTGGATCTGCACATGAATAATATGTGCAGGAAAGAGCATGAGTACACCACATTTGATACCCAGTAAGTTCCAAGCCTAACCCCAGTCAAGTAGTGACGAGGTCAGGTTAAGGCTCTACTGGATTGTCTAAATAATAAGGTTTAAAAGCAGTATAAAGAGATAAATAATTTCTACCGTAAGCATTTAAAAGAAATAACTGTAACGACCCGGTCTGTCGTTACGTAAAACCTGCATTATAACTGTTGTTAGTGGCTTAGTA
>ML277938.1:0-22666 GCA_005239495.1 Nicotiana undulata
ATTTTTTTTATTAAAATCAAAACCAAACCAAATTTGATCGGTTTTTAAAATTCAAAACCAAAATCAAACCAAAACCAAAAAGTATCGATTTTTTTGATCGGTTTGATTTGATTTTCGGTTTAGTTCGATTATTCGAGTTTTTATGAATACCCCTACCTCCGACGATGATTATCATTCTTCTTTTTCTCCCCAAGGCCTTTCTTTGCTTGAGTAACAAATAAGTCTTCCAAAAAATCTGATGAAGTATCTTGGAGTGATATGCCTTCATTGACAATTTGTTGCTTAAGTAATTTCAACCTCCCTTCATTCTGAACATCTCAATCTGCCAGGCTTCCATTAGTTATTGGTGGAACTTTCTTGTCAGCAACACTAATACTCTCATGACCCAAATTTTCCACCGTCGTGATCGTGATGGCGCCTAATATTGAACCGCTAGGCAAGCCAACGTTACCGGTTATTCTAACTTGTTTCTTTATTTTTTAATAATTAATAGGTGATACATAAGATCAATATAAATAAAAATGCGGAAGAAATAGAATCTAACAATTTAATTACATACAAATACGAAATCCATAATAACAACTCCCAGGATTTGATGTCGCAATTTCACGGACTGTCTATGAATGCTACAGATAGAGGTCTGAACAACAAGTACTACTGCCTCAGAAATGCGTAAAGACAGAAAAGAAGTAGGATAGAAGGTGACGCCAAGGCCTGTGGACGTATGCAGGACTACCTCAGTGTCGCCGGATGGACTGAAGGAAGCCACCTAGATCAGTATTCATTGGGTCCTGTACCGGGATCTGCATAACAAAAATTGTGCAGGTGTAGTATCAGTACAACCGACCCCATGTACCGAGTAAGTGCCGAGCCTAACCTCGGCGAAGTAGTGACGAGGCTAGGACACGACAAATAATATTACCTGTGCAGTTTGATAATATATAAAAGAAATAACGGCAGAACATAAACAGTGAAGTACAAAAATGGAGGAAAAACATGCTGGGGAAAAAGGGGGTGGCAATTACTGAAATAATGGAACAAGACAACGGTTTGAATATCGAAGTAACAACAGAAATTAACAATACAGAACAACAAGTAAATATAATCGGCACGGCATGTCCCCTCGTGCTAAAATGTCACAAACACGGCACGTAATGTCCCCTCGTGCTAAAACATCATAAACACGGCACAGAATATCCCCTCGTGCTAAAATATCATAAACACGGCACAGAATGTCCCCTCGTGCTAAATAACACAAACATGGCACGGAATGTCCCCTCGTGCTAAATAACATAAACATGGCACGAAATGTCTCCTCGTGCTAAATAACATAAACATGGCACGGAATGTCCTCTCGTGCTAAATAACATAAACATGGCACAGAATGTCCCTTCGTGCTAAATAACATAAACATGGCACGGAATGTCCGCTCCTGCTAAATAACATAAATATGGCACGGAATGTCCCCGTGTGCTAAAACATCAGGAACAACAGCTTGACAAGGAAAATCAACGATAAGAAACCATAAACGCAAAGGAACAATCAACAGAAATAATACCGTCCCGGCAAGGTACACAGTTATAACCAATCCTACACAAGTGTATAATTTAAATAAATATTTCTCAACTGATCAAGTACTCAGCAGTATTCACAACCAAGAATTTCCCTCAAATGAATAACTGCCAAATTGATATTAAATCCATAACACAATAAACCTCAATGAAAATCACATAATTACTCATATTCGACTCATGGAATGCTTGATCACAACATATAGGTACTCCTCACCTCACATATACATTGGATATGGAATAAACACGTAGCAAACAAGACTCAACACCTATTCCCTCAAGTTAAGGTTAGGCCAAACACTTACCTCGACTTCCACGATCAAAATCAAGCCTCAAGCACCTTTTTTCCTTTTGAATCCGACTCCAAATCAATGTATCTAGACATAATTGACTCAACAACATCAATAAACGCGAAATACTCCAATTCCAATGCTTAATTATAGACTATCTAACATTCTTCCCAAAAATCCAAAAATTGACCCCGGGCCCGCTTGGTCAAAATACGAGGTTCGGATCAAAACCCGATCACTCATTTACCCACGAGCCCGAATATGTAATTAGTTTCAAAATCAGACCCCAAAACGAGGTCTAATTCCAATTAATAAAAAATTCTAACTCTACCCAAATCCCCAATTTTCTACCATTAAAACCCTAGGATTCTTGAAGATAGTTGATAAAAAACATTAGAAAGTTGAAGGAAATCAGTTAGTGAACACTTACCTACGACCTGGGAAGAAAAACTCTTGATAAAATCGCCCTAGGCCTTCTATTTTTACGAAATTTTGAGGAAGAAACGAGTGAAGTTTGTTTTTAAAAAACATCACTGCCCAACTCTCGCACCTGCAGTGCATGGGTCGCACCTCGGAAATGGACAGGCCCACAGTGGGGTCGCACCTGCGGAAGATTATCTGCTTCTGCGGAAAAAGGTCTGCATCTGCGAGCAAGGAAGCGCGCCTGCGGTCTCGCACCTGCGGCCCTAGGCTCACAGGTGCGGGCACACCAGAACTGGTGCACCAACAGTGATTTTCCAAGTTCAAACACCCTGAAACTCACCCGAGCCCTCGGGGCTCCAAACCAAATATGCACACAACCTCAAAAAACATCCTACGGATTTATTCGTGCGATCAAATCGCCAAAATAACATCATAAACAACGAATTAAACCCCAAATCAATGAAATTTTCCAAAATTTCTAAAACATCAAACTTTGCATTTATGGTCTGAATCACGTCAAATGAATTCCGTTTCTTACCAAACTTCACAGATATGACCTAAATATTATATCGAACCTGTACCGGGCTCCGGAACCAAGATACGGGACCGATACCACAGACTTCACATATAAATTCACTTTAAAAAATCTCTTATATTTTCAGAAAGCAATTTCTTTTAAAAATTCATTTCCTGGAATTCGATTCCGGGCATACGCCCAAGTCCCATATTTTTCTAGGGACCATCCGGGACAGTCAAATCACGGGTCCGGGTCCGTTTACCAAAAATATTGACCAAAGTCAACTTTATTCAAATTTCAAAACAAAATCATCATTTTCCTCAGTTTTTTACATAAAGGCTTCCCGGCTACACGCTCGGGCTACGCACGCAAATCGAGGTGAGATAGAAGGAGGTTTTCATGACCTCGGGACACAAAATTAGCTAGAAATGGACGGTTCCACCTCTAAAACAAACGTTCGTTCTCGAACATACATAGAAAGGTACCTGAATCGGGTAAAAGATGGGGATATCTGCTCCGCATATCGGATTCGGACTCCCAGGTAGCTGCCTCGACAGGCTGACCTCTCCATTGAACACGAACCGAAGGATAACTCTTCGATCTCAACTGACGAACCTGTCGAGCTAATATGGCTACCGGCTCCTTCTCATAAGTCAAATCCTTGTCCAATTGGACACTGCTGAAGTCTAACACATGAGAGGGATTGGCAAGATACTTCCGAAGCATAGATACATGAAACACTGGATGTACGGCTGATAAACTCGGTGGCAAAGCAAGTATGTAGGCCACTTCTCCTACCTTCTCAAGAATATCAAAGGGACAATTGTACCTAGAGCTCAACTTGCCCTTCTTTCCGAACCTCATCACGCCCTTCATGGGCGATACCCGAAGCAATACCCGGTCTCCTACCATGAATGCCAAATCACGAACTCTGCGGTATGCATAACTCTTCTACCTTGACTAAGCTGTACGGAGTCTATCCTGAATGATCTTCACCTTATCCAAGGCATCCTGAACTAACTCTGAACCCAACAACCTAGCCTCTCCCGGCTCAAACCACCCAACCGGCGACCGACACCGCCTACCATACAACGCCTCATAAGGAGCCATGTGAATGCTCGACTGATAGCTGCTGTTGTAGGCAAACTCAGCTAAAGGCAAAAACTGGTCCCATGAACCTCCAAAGTCAATAACACATGCTCGCAACATATCCTCCAAAATCTGAATGGTACGCTCGGACTGTCCGTCCATCTGAGGATGAAACGATGTGCTCAACTCAACCCGTGTTCCCAACTCACGCTGAAATACTCTCCAGAAATGGGAGGTAAACTGAGTACCTCGGTCATAAATGATGGACACGGGCACACCATGCAAGCGAATAATCTCCCGGATGTAAATCTTTGCCAATCTCTCCGAAGAATATGAAACTGATACAGGAATGAAGTTTGCTGAATTGGTCAGCCTATCCACAATGACCCACACCGCATCAAACATCCTCTGAGTCCGCGGGAGTCCAACTACGAAATCCATGGTGATACGCTCACAAAAACTCAAAAATCTCAATCTGCGCTGCATCAAACCACCGGGTCTTTGGTGCTCGTACTTAACCTGCTGACAGTTCAAGCACTGTGTTACGTATGCCACGATATCCTTCTTCATCCTCCACCACCAATAATGTTGTCGCAAATCCTGGTACATCTTTGCGGCGTCCGGATGAATGGAATACCGGGAACTGAGGGCCTCCTACAATATCAAATCACGAAGTCCATCAACATCAGGGACACAAATACGGCCCTGCATCCTCGGGACTCCATCATCATCAATGTTGGAACCTTTGTGCCAAACCGTATCCCTAAGGACACACAAATGACGATCATCATACTACTGGTCTCGAATACGATCAAACAATGAAGAACAGGACACAATGTAAGCCAAAACATTACCAGTCTCTGAAACATCCAATCTCATGAACCGATTGGCCAAAGCCTGAACATCTAAAGCAAGCGGTCGCTCCCCGGCCGGTATATAAGCAAGACTACCCATACTGGCTGACTTCCGGCTTAAAGCATCGGCCACCACATTAGCCTTCCTCGGATGATATAAGATGGTAATGTCGTAGTCTTTCAACAGCTCTAACCATCTTCTCTGCCTCATATTCAACTCTTTCTGCTTGAACTGATATTGCAAACACTTATGATCTGTGAACACCTCACATGACACACCATACAGATAATGTCTCCAAATCTTCAACGCGTGGACAATGGCTGCTAACTCTAAGTCATGAAGTTCTTCTCATGAACCGTCAACTGACGTGAAGCATAAATTATAACCATGCCATCCTGCATCATCACTGCACCAAGTCCAACTCGTGAAGTATCACAATACACGGTATATGGCCCTGAACCTGTGGGCAAAATCAACACCGGTGCCGTGGTCAAGGTTGTCTTGAGCTTCTGAAAGCTCGCCTCACACTCATCTGATCACCTGAACCGGGCACCCTTCTGAGTCAACTTGGTCATCGGGGTTGCAATAGATGAAAAGTCCTCCACAAACCGACGATAATAACCTGCTAAGCCCAAGAAACTCCGAATCTCCGTAGCTGAGGTGTGTCTAGGCCAATCTCTGACTACTGAAATCTTCTTGGGATCCACTTGAATACCCTCGGCCGACACAACATGGCCCAGAAATTAGGGCTGTGCACGGATCGGATTGGATCGGATTTAGCACATTTCGGATTCGGATTTCGGATTTCGGATTCTAGAAAATGCAATCCGAATCCGATCCGAATTATATCGGATCGGATTCGGATTTTAAAGTTTGGATCGGATCGGATTTCGGATCGTAAATGCCTCAATGTTGTAAACTAATATGTATATTTTCTTTGTAAAAGAGGCAATGCATTAAGAAAAATTCATGTTTATACAATTATGAGAGTACTATGGTGCCAATATAGCTAACTCTAGCAATTGTAAAGGTAATAACTTGGAGGAAGATGTAAAGAAAGTACTGACTATCCGAAATTAAAGTGTAGTATTTATACATTGCCTAATAATTTCGGATTTCGGATCGGATCGGATTAAAATATACCAATCCGAATCCGATCCGAAATCCGAAATTTTTATAAACACAATCCGAAATCCGGTCCAATCCGAAATCCGAAATCCAAAATTGAATGGATCGATTCGGATTTCGGATATCCGATCCAAATGAACAGCCCTACCAGAAATGCAACTGAACACAACCAGAACTCGCACTTCAAAAATTTGGCATACAACTGAATGTCCGTCAGAGTCTGAAGGACGACTCGAAGGTGATGCTCGTGTTCCTCCCGACTGCGGGATTAAACCAAAATATCGTCAATGAATACGATCACGAACAAATCCAAATAAGGCCTAAACATTCGGTTCATCAACTCCATAAAGGCAGCTGGGGAATTTGTCAACCCAAATGACATCACCAAGAACTCATAATGACCATACCGAGTGCGAAAGGCTGTCTTAGGGACATCAGATGCCCTAATCCTCAACTGATGGTAGCCGGATCTCAAGTCAATCTTTGAAAACACTGTGGCACCTGAAGTTGGTCGAACAAATCATCAATCCTCGGCAAAGGATACTTATTCATAGTAACCTTGTTCAATTGCCGGTAATCAATACACATTCTCATTGTGCCATCTTTCTTCTTAACAAACAACACTGGCGCACCCCAAGGAGAAACACTAGGCCTAATAAAGCCTTTGGCTAGCAAATCCTGTAACTGATCCTTTAACTCTGGCAGGGCCATACGATATGGCAGGGTAGAAATGGGCTGAGTGCCCGGAGCCAAATCAATGCAAAATTCAATATCCCTGTCGGGTGGCATACCCGACAGGTCAGCAGGAAATACCTCTGGAAACTCACGAACAATGGGCACACACTCCATAGGAGGAACCTCGGCACTAGAATCACGAACATAAGCCAAATAGGCCAAACAACCCTTCTCGACCATGTGTCGAGCCTTCATATATGAGATAACTCTACCGGAAGAATGACCAGGAGCCCCCCTCCACTCCAATCGGGGTACTCCCGGTAAGGCCAAGGTCACAGTCTTGGCATGAAAGTCCAGAATAGCATGATAGGGAGACAACCAATCCATCCCCAAAATGACATCGAAATCAACCATATCAAGGAGTAACAGGTCTACACGATTCTCAAGACCACCAATAACCACTATGCATTAACGATAGACTCGGTCTACCATAATAGAATCACCCACCGGTGTAGATACATATACAAGAGTACTCAGGGAATCACGGGGCATAATCAGATAAGATGCAAAATATGAAGACACGTAGGAAAATGTGGATCCCGGATCAAACAACACCAAAGCATCTCTGCTGCAAACTGAAACCATACCTGTAATGACTGCGTCGGAGGCCTCAACCTCAGATCTAGCGGGAATAGCATAGAATCAGGGTTGATCCCCACCAATCTGAACATCCCTGGGCCGACCCACTGGGGGCTGACCTCTACCCCTCATAGCCTGTCCTCCACATCTAACTGTCTGTCCTCCACCTCTGGCACCTCGACCTCCCCCCTAGCTGGCTGGGGGGTAGGGGTGCACCTGGTGCGGGAATCATAGCACGGGAACCTTGATGCTGAGAACCACTAGAAACTCGGGGGAATAACCTGGAAATGTGCCCTGGAACACCACAAGTGTAACAAGATCTCTGCTGCTGAGACTGCTTGCCCTGAAACTGTCCCTGTCGACCAAAATACCTACCCTGAAAGCTCTGAAGCGGCGGTGCACTGATAGGAGCTGGTGGTGCACTGCGGGATACCTGAAGGGCTGTCTGGAATGGTCTAGGAGGATGACCTCTGCCAAATGAATCTCTGCCTCCAGATGAGGCACCACTAAATCAGCCAAAATGACGAGGCCTCTTGTCAGACCCTTGACCACTGCCCTGTGATAATACCATCTCAATCCACCTGGCCACATTGGCCGCCTCTTGAAATGAAATATCAGTACCTGTCTCTCTGGCCATCTGAAGTCTAATCGGCTGAGATAGCCCCTCAATAAACCTCCCCACTCTCTCTCGATCAGTGGGGAGTATCATCATAGCATGTCTGGCCAAAGTGATAAACCGGGTCTCATACTGGGTAACTGTCATAGAACCCTCCTGGAGACGCTCAAACTACCTCCGAAGATCCTCTCTTTGGGTAACTGGTAGGAGCTTCTCCAAGAACAACTCGGAGAACTGAGCCCAAGACAAAGGCGAAGATCCAGCTGGCCTGGTCAAGCAATAATCCCTCCACCAAGTCTTGGCAGTACCAGAAAGACGGAATGTAGCAAAGTCGACCTCGTTGGTCTCCACAATCCCCATGTTCCGAAGAACCTCATAGCAACTGTCTAAGAAATCCTGGGGGTCCTCTGATTGTGCACCAGTGAAAGTAGTAGAAAATAACTTGGTGAACCGATCCAATCTCCATAAGGCATAAGCAGACATAGTTGTTCCCTCAACTGCCTGTGCCACAATACCCGGCTGAGCTACTCCAGTTGTCTGAGGTGCTGGAGTCTGGAATTGAGAAGCTAACTGCCCTGGTATGCGGGTAGCAGGAGTTTGGGCCCCTCCCCCCAGCCTGAGAGACGGCTGGTGTTGTAGGAAGTAGACCGGACTGAGCCACGCTCTCCATAACGCCCACTAAGTGGACCAGAGCGTCCTGAAGTACCGGGGTGGCAATGAACCCCTCTGGAACCTGAGCTAGTCCAACTGGAACCGTCTGAGCAGGAACCTCAACGGCAAAGTCTACATGTGGGTCCTCTACTAGGGCTGCTGCTCTGGGCTGAGCCCTGCCCCTGCCTCGGCCTCTAGCACAGCCTCGTTCTCGGCCCCTCGTAGGAGCTGCAACTGGAGGATCGGGATGCTGATCGGTAGATGAGGAAGCACGCGTTCTCGCCATCTGCGAGAGAATAAAATAGAAACTCAATTATCATTTAGAATTCAAATCGCACGACAGAGAAGAATAGATGTGAAGTTATTCCTAACTTTGCAGCCTCTGGAGGATAAGTACAGACGTCTCCGTACCAATCCCTCAAACTCTACCAAGTTTGTCTGTGAATTATGAGAGCTAGGCAACCTAGTGCTCTGATACCAACTTGTCACGACCCGGATTTCCCACCGTCGGGACCGTGATGGCGCCTAACATTGAACCACTAGGCAAGCCAACGTTACCGATTATTCTAACTTGTTTCTTTATTTTTTAACAATTAATAGGTGATATACAAGATCGGTAAAAATAAAAGTGCGGAAGAAATAGAATCTAACAATTTAATTACATACAAATACGAAATCCATAATAATAACTCCCAGGATTTGGTGTCACAATTTCACGGACTGTCTATGAATGCTACATATAGAGGTCTGAACAACAAGTACTACTGCCTCAGAAATGCGTAAAGACAGGAAGGAAGCAGGATAGAAGGTGACGCCAAGGCCTGTGGACGCCTGCAGGACTACCTCAGTGTCGCCGGATGGACTAAAGGAAGCCACCTAGATCAGTATTCATTGGGTCCTGTACCGGGATCTGCATAACAAAAATTGTGCAGGTGTAGTATCAGTACAACCGACCCCATGTACTGAGTAAGTGCCGAGCCTAACCTCGGCGAAGTAGTGACGAGGCTAGGACACGACAAATAATATTACCTGTGCAGTTTGATAATATATAAAAGAAATAACGGCAGAACATAAACAGTTAAGTACAAAAACGGAGGGAAAACATGCTGGGGAAAAATGGGGTGGCAATTACTGAAATAATGGAACAAGACAACGGTTTGAATATCGAAGTAACAATAGGAATTAACAACACAGAACAACAAGTAAATATAAACGACACAGCATTTCCCCTCGTGCTAAAATGTCACAAACACGGCACAGAATGTCCCCTCGTGCTAAAACATCATAAACACGGCACAGAATATCCCCTCGTGCTAAAATATCATAAACACAGCACAGAATGTCCCCTCGTGCTAAATAACACAAACATGGCACGGAATGTCCCCTCGTGCTAAATAACATAAACATGGCACGGAATGTCCTCTCGTGCTAAATAACATAGACATGGCACGGAATGTCCCTTCATGCTAAATAACATAAACATGGCACGGAATGTCCCCTCGTGCTAAATAACATAAATATGGCACGGAATGTCCCCTCGTGCTAAAACATCAGGAACAACAGTTTGGCAAGTAAAAACCATAAACGCAAAGAAATAATCAACAGAAATAATACCGTCCCGACAAGGGACACAGCTATAACCAATCCTACACAAGTGTATAATTTAACAAAATATTTCTCAACTGATCAAGTACTCAACAGTATTCACAACCAAGAATTTCCCTCAAATGAATAACTGCCAAATTGATATTAAATCCATAACACAATAAACCTCAATGAAAATCACATAATTACTCATATTTGACTCACGGGCATGCTTGACCACAACATATAGGTACTCGTCACCTTACAAATACATTGGACATGAAATAAACACGTAGCAAACAAGACTCAACACATATTCCCTCAAGCTAAGGTTAGGCCAAACACTTACCTCGACTTCCACGATCAAAATCAAGCCTCAAACACCGCTTTTCCTTTTGAACCCGACGTCAAATCAATTGTATCTAGACATAATTGACTCAATAACATCAATAAACGCTAAATAATCCAATCCCAATGCTTAATTATAGACTTTCTAACGTTCTTCCCAAAAATCCAAAAATCGACCCCGGACCCGCTTGGTCAAAACACAAGGTTCGGACCAAAACCCGATCACTCATTCACCCACAAGCCCGAATATGTAATTAGTTTCGAAATCTGACCCCAAAACGAGGTCTAATTCCAATTAATCAAAACCCTAACTCTACTCAAATCCTCAATTTTCTACCATTAAAACCCTAGGATTCTTGAAGATAGTTGATGAAAAACATTAGAAAGTTGAAGGAAGTGAGTTAGTGAACACTTGCCTACGATTTGGGAAGAAAATCTCTGGAGAAAATCGCCCTAGGCCTTCTATTTTTACGAAAATTTGAGGAAGAAACGACTGAAGTTTGTTTTTAAAAAACATCACTGCCCAACTCTCCCACCTGCGCTATCGCAGGTGCGAGAAATGGATCGCACCTGCGGAAATGGACAGGCCCATTGTGGGGTCGCACCTGCGGAAGGTTATCCGCTTCTTCGGAACCGCTTCTGCGGAAAAAGGTCCGCATCTGCGAGGGGACCGCATCTGCGAGCAAGGAAGCGTGCCTGCGGTCTCGCACCTGCGGTCCTAGGCTCGCAGGTGCGGGCACACCAGAACTGGTGCACCAGCAGTGATTTTCCAAGTTCAAATACTCCGAAACTCACCCGAGCCCTCGGGGCTCCAAACCAAATATGCACAAGTCCCATATTTTCCTAGGGACCCTCCGGGATCGTCAAATCACGGGTCCGGGTCCGTTTACCAAAAATGTTGACCAAAGTCAACTTTATTTAAATTCCAAAACAAAATCATCATTTTCCTCAGTTTTTCACATAAAGGCTTCCCGGCTACACGCCAGGGCTGCGCGCGCAAATCGATGTGAGATAGAAGGAGGTTTTCATGACCTCGGGACACAGAATTAACTAGAAATACACGGGATGATCTTTTGGGTCATCACAAATACTTACTTCAACCGTTACAGATTCCAACAAATGAATGTTATCTGGAAGATCCAATCAGTGAATAGAAAGCATAGAGTAGAAAAGGCTGAGCTTTCAAGGTACAAAAAAAAAACAGAAAGTATAGGACAAACGTTAAGCATTTTGCAGCCATTTTTCATGATAGCACTAGACCGAATGATGAAGACTTTTTCTTCCAGGTCTTGGCAAATTCATTTGACTGCAAACGCGCAGCTACATTGCATCTTCTTTAAGCATCTAGCATGTTGAACCTGTTATATGATGACCAATAACTTGGCATTATAAGAAAGAAAGGCTTTGGAAATGAACTCAAACAACAAGTAGAAAGCACTTCATCCGCAATCTACAACGAAAACAACCACAAGATGCTGGAGGCCAGTAATATGATAGTAATGTATGTCAAGCCGTTCAGACTTCAGAACAAGTGAATAGCTGCTACACTTGCACAAGTTTCCCATAATCTTGATAGTTCAGTCATGTATTCGTCAAATGAATGTACTTTACTCTTTACTATCTAGAGTCTTCAATATATGGATAATGTCAGACATCAAGTCCAAATGCTGCTGACGACAAACCTATTTGTTAATAACAAAACTCTGATTTGCTCACTATTTGCCAATAGGCTATATGTACAGGTTATACAAGTATAGTAAATTCATTATTCGACAAAATACACAAAGAAAGATGATTCTAGGAGAATTTTTTAGAAAAAATGAACTGGTAAAAAAGAAGCAGTAACTTTGTATAACATCCAAATTTAGTAGTTACATACGTTATCCTGAGTTAAACGGGCCCCATAAGCAGAAATCCAAACCAAAGCAATCAGCTTTAGTTGGACCCTTTGATTTCCACAACATCTTCCATGGCCAGCGATCTTCAGATTTCTTGGACTTCTGCAGAAACAGACTATAACAAGAGTTCACTGAGAAGCTTCCCTTATTATTTTATTTTTTTGATAACCGAGAAATCGCCCAGGCCTATGGCGCATGGTTTGGAACTCGGTGGAAAATGACCCTTCCCGTTTAAGTACAAATGTTTATGGCTTTTTGGTGTAATCTACAGAATGTAAAGGATGAAGATAGCATGATAGATTTCGTGGTATCTTTACAAATATAGGATCTTTTACTGGTGGAATTCTTCTCTTTTGTACAGAAGGGTTCTTGATATCTGTATTTTCTTAGCACTATCTTAGTGCAAAACTATTCTTTAAGCGTTGGCCAGCACAATTCTGCAATAATCATACATGAAAAATCGAAAAAGGATGCAATATTTAAACGTTAGCCAACACCTTCTCCAATACATGAAAAATACCTTCATCGCAATGTGATACCAAAAAAGAACAAAAAATATGCAATAATCATACAAGAAAATTGAAAGAGATATGATTTGTAAACGTTAATCTCAATTGCAACACCCCATGACAGACATATTGGGTTTAGAAAAGTTCAAAGATGCAATCCAGAACCAACAGAATTTCCTCTAATCGTCAGTCAATACAGCTACAATAATCATACAAGAAAAATGAAAAAATGTGGAATTTTTAAGTGTTAGGCAAGACAATGTGCAATAACAAATACACAAGTTCGAACATGTTACAGAAGGATGAGTTATTAGTTTAAAGGAGGGGGCAGTGCCAGGGATAGGCAGCTCGACAAGTTGGGCAGGTTTTATTGTTGTCCATGGATATCCAAGGCAAGAGACACCTAACATGAAAGGCATGAAAACAAGGAGTTATGGTGACTTCCTTGAAGTCGTTGAACTCTTCATGACAGACAGGGCAAATGTCATCTGCAATGGGTGGTTTGGTTGGTACAATTCCACCAACACAAGGCTGAACCCTAATGTAGGTGCTACTTAGTAGTAACACGCATAGGGCTTCCGACTCTGATATTTGATTTCTTGTCAGCCTTTCGTTCCATAAGAAAACTCGAACTGGACTGCAACTTACTTCTTCTCGTACTCTCATCATTTTTTCCCTTAATTTTTGACTTACAAACTCGCTACTGCGCCTTTTTTTATATCATTCAGACAAATCCGAATCCACTTCTAATTTTCTATTCCGAATCCGAATTCACTTCTGATTCGTCAGTTTCCTAAAAAGATTTACCTTAATTATGTTCTATAATGTAGAAATTTGCCCAATAGTAGTTAAGGATGTTTTGTATACTGAAGACTTAAACTACATCCTCAACATGTCACAGTGAGCAAAAAAAACATCCTTAAACTACTCTTAATTTAGCACTTTCACCCTTTCTTCTAACACTTTTAACAAAACTAGTTTTAATATGTTTCAGGTGTGTTTGGTGTCTATCACTTAAAAATATATACATTCACGTTAAAATATGATGAAATGTTTTTTTAAATGATGAAAATAAATTTTCTCACACTAATATAGTAATTGTATTCAATCTTTTCTGAATATGCATAGATGGAGAATTTAGTTAAATTAGTTATATATTATTTGATAATTATACATATCTTCTAATTTAATATACAAATATGTTATATTTTATCTTACATGCCATCTCTTTATGAATATATTTTGTCTTCTACTATTTCTTCTTTATTTTTTAAAGTTTGCATTTTAATCAATTTCTTGATACTATAAACATTTTTGTTTTATACTATGATTTCTTTTATCACCAATGGTCTTTTTCTGAAAAATAATTTATGTAAACTTGAAAAATCATTTTATCTATATGATGAATTTGGAAAGGAAAAGAATTGGATCATTTTGCTAGTTAGTTAATTCAAATTCGGGAAAGAAAAAATAAAATTTTGGTCACTACAATTTTCAGTTTCTTATACAACTTCCGTCCATCATAATAGTATGTACTTGTCCTATTTCTGCAAATCTTCCAAAAATAAAGAGAAGAAGGAACGGGCTTTTGTTTCTTGGTCACTCCAAAATTGCAGGAAATTACACCTAATGACCTAAAAAATAGATGGTCTTAAATTTTTTCCCAGATTGTCCCATATGAAAACCTTCAATATCAAAAGTCAAAACTGTTTCTCATGGAGAAAGCGAAGGACATCACTTACTAAACTTAAACTTAAACTTGAAAAAATAATTTTGCAAGTTGGGAGTGTGTTTCCCCCCTTTCAACTTGAGGGGGTGTTGGAGATGATGATTCAATCCCTAAATTGAAAGAGACTATGATTTTCAGACAAAAAAAAGAAAAAGATGTCGTTCAAAACAAAGTGAAACAAAAGACTTGTGAAAATAAGTCTTTGTCTGATAGTGAAATACAAACCAAGAAGGAAGTTGGGTCAACTAATTGTTTTGGGCCTTCTCACTCTATTGGGCCTGCACAAATACACAAACCTCAACCCAAGACTTGGAAATTCTTTGAAGATAAGCAAAAACTTTTAGATATATTAAAATAGCATCTTTCAGTTTCTAATTTAGTTACAGACATGTACAAATTAGTTATAGTATGAACAATAGGAATAGTACGACTGTAGGTGGTTAGAAGTTTTATCCCTTACACTTAGGTCCATTTGTTTTGTATATAAAAAGATATGTATTGTATAGATTATTTCAGGAAATACAACATAAGAAAACTTCAAAAAATTGACATGGTATCAGGGCACTGGTAGCTCATCAACCTTCTTCTTTTCATCCTTCAATTTTCTGTTCAGATTTTTGGCTCACCCAAATGAAGAAATATCTCCACCTCCACAGTGATTGCTCGAAACACTTTAATTTCTGATGCTTCAGATCCTAGAGACCTTCACCCATCATACTCACCTGGTATGGTGTTAGTCAATTCAGTCTTTGATGGGAAAAGCTATGATGGTTGGCGTAGGAAAATTGTGATAGCACTCTCAGCCAAGAACAAGCTTGGCTTCATTGATGGATCTATCAAAGAACCAGATTTGGCAGATTCTTCATCCAAAGCTTGGAATCGCTACAATGATATGGTAATCTCTTGGCTCCTAAACTCTCTTTCTAGGGATATTGCTGATAGTGTGTTGTATTTCAAAACTGCAAAAGATATATGGATGGAGTTAGAGGCTAGGTTTGGTCAGTGTAATGGAGCTCAATTATATCAACTCTCAAAAGAACTTAATGAACTTGTTCAAGGAAACACTGATATAGCAGGGCACTACACTAAAATGATGAAAATATGAGATGAATTAGATACACTCAATACCTGATATCAGCTGTTCTTGCAACTGTTCATGTGGAGGAAAAGAAAAAACCCTCAAATCCTTTCAAGATGGAAGATTAATTCAATTCCTGATGGGCCTAAATGAAGCATATGGTCCAGTCAAGAGTAATATCCTGATGATGACCCCTTTACCCAATGTTAATCAAGCTTATTCTCTCTTAATCCAAGATGAAAAACAAAGAAAGATACACATTGGTGTGCATCCTGCAGAATCTGCTTTCATGGAAGCACAACAACAATTCAACAATCACAAAGCTACAGAAGGAAAGTTCAAAGGAAATTTTGCTGGAAAGAAAAATAACCTATTTTGCAACTATTGCAAGAAAACTGGTCATACTATCGACAAATGTTGCTCGATAGTGGGTTTTCCAGCATATTTCAAGTTCACTAAGTCCAAGAAATTTCAGAATTATGCACATGGAAATGCAGCCATCACTAAAGACAGTGCAGGACAGTCAGTAAATTGGGGAGAGGGGGTTTCTTCAGCAAACACAATTTCACAAGAGCAATACAATCAGCTATTTCAAATGCTTCAACAAATACAAATTTGGCAACAAAGTGATCATTCTTCTGAGGTAGTAGTTGCTGCCAATTGTGCAGGTATACCACTGTCAGAACTTAGTGTCATTTTTTGTTTTTGTTTTGTTCACCCTAAGTCTTGGATTATAGACTCAGGGGCTTCAGAACACATGACATCTGATTTTTCTATCTTATTCAACATCATTTCTCTCCTTATACCAGTATATGTTAAGCTTCCCAACTCCCACAAGGTAAAAGTTAAACAGATTGGAAGTGTATATCTTCTGCCAGGCATAACCATCTTTAATGTTTTCTATATTCCAGATTTTCAATTCAATCTATTATCTGTTCATAGGCTTACCAAACACCTTAGTTGTATCCTGTTATTTACTGCTTTTGGTACGATATTGCAGGGCCCTTCAATGAAGAGGCCAGTGGTAGTTGGTGAAATCAAAAATGGATTGTATCTACTGCATCCAAAGTCTATTTCCTCTAGCTACAAGTTTCAGAAAGCTTCTTTTCCAAAAACCTTTTCAGCTTGTAATAAGTCTAGTAGACATGTTTCTAAGTTAGTTTCATGTTCAGTGAGTTTGTTTAAAGATGTAAGCCTTTGGCACAAACGTTTGGGGCATATGCCTTTTTCAAATATGAAGAATTTATCTTCATTTTAGTCTATTTCCATTCCTAATGATATTCATCCATGTGATATATGTTCTAAAGCTAGGCAAACTAGGTTGCCTTTTCATTCCAGTATCATTTCTTCCACTTTAATTTTTGAACTTATCCACATAGATACATGGGGACCCTATAAGGAACAAACTTATGATGGCTACAAGTATTTTCTCACTATTTGTGATGATTTTAGTAGGAGGACATGGACCTATCTGCTCAAAACAAAAAGCAATGTTTTCACAATTTTAAAATCTTTTCTTATTATGGTAGAAAGGCAGTTTCACACTAAAGTCAAGATGATTAGATCTGACAATGCCTTGCAATTAGGGAGTAGTTCCTCTTCTTCTAATTTTTTTCTCCTCTCAAGGGATTCTACATCAAACATCTTGTGTAAACACCCCACAACAAAATGGAGTGGTCAAGAGAAAACATAAACAACTTCTAGAAACTAGAAGAGCTTTATTATTTCAATCACATCTTCATATTGCCTATTGGGGGGAATGTCTTTTAACTGCCACTTTTCTCATAAACAGGTTTCCTTCTAAGGTGTTAGGTCTCAAGTCTCCTTACCAAATATTGTTTGGCAAGGATCCTGATCTCACCACTCTAAGGGCATTTGGTTGCATATCCTATGCTTCCACTATGAGTTCTCAAAGGACTAAGTTTGATCCTAGGTATGTTAGGTGTGCCTTATTGAGATACCCTTTTGGAAAGAAAGGTTATAAGCTTTTAAACCTCAGCACCATGAAGTTGTTTGTTTCTAGAGATGTAATCTTCTATGAGAACATTTTCCCTTTTTCTACAGTGTGCACCAATCAGGGTACTTTTCCTATCTCACCTCCTCCTCTTGAACCATTTTTTAGCAAAAAAAGGGGACCTTCTACACCATCAGTCACAACCAGTGGTGATTCTTCCATTCCTCATTCTCCTACTACTCACATTTCTCCTATTTCTGTTTCTTCTACTTCTTTCTCACCTTCTTCTGTCATTTCCAGTTTTACTTCTTCACCTTCTCCTATCTTTTCTACCTCACTCACTGATCATCCTGTTGTGAGGAGGTCACTTAGGATTCACAAAACTTCCTCCTACCTGGCAGATTATGTATGCAACTCCGTTTATCTGACTAACCTGAATTCTACTTGTTTTGCAGCATCTATTGAGCCTAATGTTTTGCCTTTTTCAGCCCTATCTTCTACCAATCAACAATTATTAAATTCTACTTCTCATATTTTTGAACCTAACACCTATAGCCAGGTAGTGGTACATCCTGGTTGGTAGCAAGCTATGGCCAAGGAATTTGAAGCTCTAAAAGCTAACAACACATGGGAGGTAGTTGAATTACCTAAGGGTATGAAGGTCTTGTCGTGCAAATGGGTCTACAAAGTGAAGTATAGGTCTGATGGTGTTGTAGAGCGATTCAAAGCTAGGCTAGTTATCCAGGGTGATGCTCAAAGAGAAGGAATTGATTTTATCGAAGGAATTGGCAGTGGAAGTCAAAAAAGGATGGTCTCTTTTTCAGTTAGATGTTAACAACGCTTTTCTTCATGGTGATTTGCAGGAAGAAGGGTACATGAAAATACCTTAGTCCTAATCATGTTTGCAGGTTAAGAAAATCTTTATATGGACTGAAGCAAGCTTCCCGGCAATGGAATGACAAGCTCAGTGCAGCCCTCAATTTCTAAGGATATTCTCATTCTCTCAACAATTATTCTTTATTTTTCAAGAGGATAGAATGTGCTATATCCATTGTTGTTGTCTATGTTGATGATATTCTACTTACTGGTGATGACCCTATAAAATTGCTTGCTTTAAAGACTTTTCTTGATTCAAAATTTAAAATTAAGGATTTGGGGGAAGCACATTTTTTCCTAGGCATGAAAATCATATGAGAACATTAAGGTTTAATTTTAAGTCAACGGAAATTTACCTTGGAGCTTCTCTCAGAGTTTGACTATCTGTCTTTAAAGCCTGCTTCTTCACCATTTGATCCATATACAAAGTTAAAGGCAGAATTTGGGCAGTTTCTTTCAGATCCCACCATTTATCGTCATCTCGTGGGCAAATTAAATTTTTTGACTCATACTCTCCCGTATATCTCTTTCGATGTGCAGCTGCTAAGTCAATTTATGCAATATCCTCGCCAGTCTCATTTTGATGCAGGAATTCACTGCCTTCGATATCTTCTTGCCTCTCCTGGATTTGGTATCTTCTTCAATTCAGATCCTTCTTTAAAGCTTTTGGATTTTTATGATTCGGATTGGGGCTCTTGTCCAGACACTAGACGTTCTGTTAGTGGATATTTTATCAGCCTTGGAGGTTCTACCATCTCTTGGAAATCCAAAAGGCAAGCTTTGGTTTC
Source organism: Nicotiana undulata (assembly GCA_005239495.1). NCBI lineage: Eukaryota > Viridiplantae > Streptophyta > Magnoliopsida > Solanales > Solanaceae > Nicotiana > Nicotiana undulata. Next base: position 19,219 of record ML277938.1, read on the forward strand.
CCTTTCCTGTACCGAAGCGGAGTATTGATCTAGGATAAGAGTTGTCTCCGAAGTCACTTGGTTGGTGTGTCTTCTTCAAGAACTCTCTGTTCCTCCATCTCTTCCAGTGGCTGTTCACTCTGGCAGTCCAGCGGCGCTTCACATAGATAAAAAACTTTTTTTCCATGAGCAGACGAAGCATGTCAAACTAGATTGTCACTTTGTTCGACAACAATTTTTGGCCGGTTTGATTTCCCTTCATTTTGTGCCTTCAACCTCTCAGCTCGCCGACTTCTTTACATAACCTCTCCTGGGTTCTGTTCATCGTTCTATCATCAGCAAGTTGGGAGTGTGTTTCCCCCCTTCCAACTTGAGGGGGAGGGGGGGTGTTGGAGATGATGATTCAAATCCTAAATTGAAAGAGGCTATGATTTTCAGACAAAAAAAAGAAAGAGATGTTGTTCAGAACAAAGTGAAACAAAAGACTTATGAAAATAAGTCTTTGTCTGATAGTGAAATACAAACCAGGAAGGAAGTTGGGCCAGCTAATTGTTTTGGGCCTTCTTACTCTATTGGGCCAGCACAAATACACAAATCTCAGTCCAAGACTTGGAAATTCTCTGAAGATAAGCAGAAACTTTTAGATATACTAAAATAGCATCTTTCAGTTTCTAATTTAGTTAAAGACCTGTACAAATTAGTTATAGTATGAACAATAGGAATAATACAGTTGTAGGTGGTTAGAAGTTTTATTCTTTACACTTAGGTCCATTTATTTTGTATATAAAAAGACATGTACTGTACAGATGATTTCAGGAAATACAACATAAGAAAATTTCCAAAATCTGACAAAACGAATCAAATAATGGTAGCTAAGAATAAGTAAAAAGAGTAAAGACTAAGTAAACAAAAATTTTATTGATTATTATTTGATGAATGTATGCAATCGATCAAAATGTTTAGTGCAGAATCGGTAGCTAATTTAGTAAAGTAATAGTGTGAGTGTGTATATTTTGACGGGCTGCAAATACAGGGGGAGTATTTATATTGCTGATTAGTGTAACTACTTCCTAAAATTCAGCATGCCTATTATGAACAGTATTTGCTTGTTTACCCTAAAAATCGAATAAAAATTAGACTTATATTGTAGTTTTAAGAATATGTGATTTAATCCAATATCAATTAATAAATAAAGAGTTAAATAAATAAATTGAGAAATAAAATAAATCAAACCAGTCTGCGATCAATGCCTCGACCTCGATTCGAGAAGGTCTCGAGGTATGACAACAAGAGCAAATAAGAACAGTAAGCAATTCCACAAAAACCACCTGACAAAATCTCTGATCTCCAACAAGACATGAAAGTGAAGAAGCCAAAACGTCCTACGGGGATATGGTCACATCTTCGGACAACATGGTTTTCACCCCAAATAATAATCAATGCAATGTAGAGCTGTCAGAAGTTTTTCAAGAAGAAGGAGCAGTAATGTCAAGCCCTTTACACTCTCCCACACACGGTATTAAATTGATCACTCTTACGGAGGAGGATAAACATAGAATCTATGAACCATGGAAATGCTCAATTATTATCAAACTATTTGGTAAACCCATGATGCACCAATACTTAAAATAGAAAATCCAAGAGCTTTGGAGACCAACGGAAACCTTCTCCCTAATTGATCTAGGAGAAGACTACGTCATCATTAAATTAAAAAAAAAAGGAAAATATGGATAAAGCACTCCATCAAGGCCCTTGGTTTGTAAATGGGCATTACATTTATGTGATCCGATGGAAACCAAATTTTGTGGCTACAAAAGAAAAATTAACAACCTCTGCTATATGGGTTATAACTTGTTTGGCCAAGCTTCTAAAATCAGCTTATTTTGAGAAGTGATTTTGTCAAAAGTACTTTTAAAAAAAATACTTTTGGTGAAAGCAATTTGTGTTTAGCTAATTAATTTAAAAAGCACTTTTGAGCAGTAATTAGTGTTTGGTCAAGCTTTTGAAAACTGCTTCTAAGTGTATTTTTCTCAAAAGTGCTTCTCAGAAAAGTGCTTTTGGAAAGAAGCTACTTTTTCTGTTTCTCAAAAACTGCTTCTGCTTCTCCTCAAAAGCACTTTTTTCCTTCCAAAAGCTTGGCCAAACACCTCAATTTTTGGTCAAAAGTGCTTTTGGCCAAAAAAAGCACTTTTGACCCAAAAATAAGCTTGGCCAAACAGGCTATTAGATTGCCACAATTACCTACAGAATTCTGTGATGAAAAAATAGTACAAAAAATTGGTAACTCCATTGGCCGTCTACTGAAAATTGATGTTTGTCATCAAAAACAATGAGGGATCGTTATGCTAGACTCTGTGTGGAAATTCCATTGGAGACGCCAGTACAACCTTTCATCTACATTGGCACTCACAAGCAAGACATTCACTATGAGGGTGAAATCTACTATGTCTAAAATGTGGTAGATTGGGTCACCCCTCTACTGCATGCAAGTATAGGCAACAAAACATCAAAGGAGTTTCCTGTCCAGAGACCTCTACAACAAAGCAATGTGAGGAGAACCAAGAGGGAAAATGGCAAACTGTCACCTTTAACAAAGGCAAGAGACAAAATGTAGAAAATAATACGGCAAGTAACCATACTCCAAAGGATAAGCTTCAAAGTCCAGGTATCTCTGTAAACCTTTTCAATGCCAACACAGGTAAGTACTTCGATACTCAAATTTTACAATACAAGACTAAGGATCCTAGGAAGACCTACCAAGAAGATTATGGACAAAACCACTCTCCCAACACAAAACCACTTCACCATTCTAGAGGAGGAGCACATGGTTTTGGATTCTATTAAAATAAATGAAAAAAGATAATAATCATAATTCTTCCCATGCAATTAGCCACTTGGACGCAGTAGCTAGTGATGTGACAATGCATGACTTTTACGTGCTTATTCCTTCCACTAATCAAAACAGTGGCATGCTTATAGATATGAACAAAGACATCATTAATCCTAATAAGACTACTAATCCTACACAACAAGCCACTAATCTTAATAATCAACAAACTACAAATCTTTCCAAAACTGATCTTACAAGCAACAATCTTTCTCTAAAGATTGAGAACCCTGAACAACCAGCGCATGACAGCCACATGGCCTCAAATGAACCAAACGACCTCCAAATGGCTATTAACAAAGATCACGGCAAGGATATCAAATCCTTCCATATCCACCCTATAAATCTAAAAGGGAACCATTCAGAGTCCATGCAAGAGACCCCCCAATCATTAACACTACCACCAATCCCATCCCCCATATTGATAGCCTCATCTCCACGCCTATTGGAAACCTTTTAAATACCAAACAATCCACACAAAACTAAGTTTGGTTCCGTATACGCGTTTTCTTGTCGTTTTGTGTAACTGGTGGGGCTCACAAGAATTCTTTTTGGGGAAGAAAAATGGGGGGGGGGGGGGCC